>JAECWQ010000105.1:0-137775 GCA_018150835.1 Drosophila repletoides | reverse complement strand
TGGAACTCATCCTAAACTGTTTTATAAATTTGTAAATTCTAAGCGTAACAGCTCGTCTATGCCTCCTACATTTTTCTGAAGAATGAGGGATCCAAGGACGACTTTACTTGTGCTAACCTTTTTGCAAATTTCTTTCAATCTACTTACACTTCTTCCATTAACAATATCGCTTACCCTTATCCTTATCCTATTTCTTCCTCTAACTCTCTATTTGCTCCTATCATTACTGATAACGATCTAGTTTCAGCAATGAAAACTAAAATCTTCTCCAGGGCCCGATAATATCCCAAGTTGCGTACTGAGAGAATACTGGAGCTCTTTACATCCTCCCCTACTCAAACTTTTTGACTTATCTCTTGATTCCGCTGTGTTTTTAAGTCTTTGGAAGGAATCATATATTACCCCAATTCACAAAAAGGGAGCTAAATCCGCTATATCGAATTACCGATTTTTCTAAAAAAATGTAACATCAGCTTTGCAGCACCTCTGTAAGTCGATAATTTCCCCCTTTCAACATGGCTTTATTAAGAGTCGGTCTACCACGACTAATCTGCTTGAATTCACATCATTGGTGAATGAAGCATTCCTAAGTAGAATCCAAACAGATGTCATTTATACTGATTTCAGTAAAGCTTTTGACTCTGTAAATCATGATCTTTTAATCTTCAAGCTAGATCGAATTGGATTCCCCCCCCCACACTTCTGACTTGGATTTCCTCTTATTTAAAAAACAGAACCCAAAGAGTTCTGTTGAGATCCGAAATTTCTAAACCCGTATTTGATACTTCGGGTGTGCCTCAAGGTAGTCATCTTGGTCCATTATTTTTCACATTATTTATTAATGACCTGCCATCTATTTTGTCCCACTCACGCATCCTTATGTATGCTGATGATGTGAAACTTATTCTTTCTTACAACGATCCTTCTAAATATATTTGTCTGCAAGATGACTGTAACTCCATGCATCTTTGTTGTCAGGCTAATAAGTTGCATTCAAATATTTCTAAATGCTTGTTTATGACTTTTAGTCGAATTACTCCACACTTAGTCACGTATACGCTTGACAATGTACCCTTGCAACGTATAACGACAATGGAAGACTTTGGTGTACTTTTTGATGCCAAACTTAGTTTCATTCTGCATATCTCCTCTATAACTAACAAAGCCAAGGGTGTTCTTGGATTCATTAAACGTTGGTCCAAGGAGTTTAATGATCCCTTTGTTACCAAAATCCTTTATACTTCTCTAGTTCGCTCCATACTAGAATATTGTTCATGTGCTTGGAGTCCTCAATATGGAATCCATCAAGTTCGTATTGAATCCATTCAGAAGCAATTCCTCCTCTTTTCCCTTCGTGGCTTAAACTGGGATCCCGATCGCCGTCTTCCACCGTACCCAACTACAACGAATTCTATCACGTTATCTCTTTAGAACTCTCTCTCTTACACCTAAAATCTGCTCTTCTATTCTATCTTCGGGAGAACCCCAATCATTGATCGGTTGACGTGGTTGCTGCCTTGGCAACACTGCTTAATTTTTGGTTGGTGTTTTCCTGAATTGTCCTCTTTTCTCTCTGTTTTTCTTTTTCTTTATTATAATTTAATACATCACTAAAAAAGTCCGGATACCTACCGAGAATCCGCTCAAAATCTCGAGATTCTGATTATTCAATACTCGATTGATTTTTGATATATTTTTTTTAATGTAGAAATGGATGTAGTTCTATGTCGGGTATCTGCATTATAATTATTAATTATTTTCGGCACAGTAATGGCTTGGCTTGAAGCGCGATACATTGACGCATCTGCTCCATCTACTATGGATCCTCGGTTCCATCAAATTGGGGCACACGGTCACATTGTTTATTATGTATGTCCATGTGATGTGTTATCTTACTTTATTACTCTATTTCTTTCTATCCTTTTGTCTATTATGTTCTATTTTTATTCTATTTTCAACAATCTTTATATTTCTTTTTCGCCTTTTTTCCTGGTCTGATTGGGTTTTTTGGCTGGGTTTTCCCCAATCCTGTGCAACAAATGTTGGACCATAAAAATTGATTGATTTTAATACCCCAGAAGGCTTAAATGTAATTCAATTTTAATCTTGTAAATTTTAATTTAATTAATTTCTAAATTTTATTTTAATTTATATAATAATTATATTAATCTTTTGTAATCCTTTAATCGACTGAAATTAGTCGATTTATTAATAAATAAATAAAAAAAAAAAAAATAAAAATATTTAAATGCAACTTATTAGCCTGACACCAAAGATGCATGGAGTTACAGTCATCTTGCAGACAAATATATTTAGAAGGATCGTTGTAAGAAAGAATAAGTTTCACATCATCAGCATACATAAGGATGCGTGAGTGGGACAAAATAGATGGCAGGTCATTAATAAATAATGTGAAAAATAATGGACCAAGTTGACTACCTTGCGGGACACCCGAAGTAACAAATACAGGTTTAGAAATTTCGGATCTCAACAGAACTCTTTGGGTCCTGGTTTTTAAATAAGAAGAAATCCAAGTTAGAAGTGTGGGGGAGAATCCAATTCGATCTAGCTTGAAGATTAAAAGATCATGATTTACAGAGTCAAAAGCTTTACTGAAATCAGTATAAATGACATCTGTTTGCATTCTACTAAGGAATGCATCATTCACCAATGATGTGAATTCAAGCAGATTAGTCGTGGTAGACCGACTCTTAATAAAGCCATGTTGAAAAGGGGAAATTATCGGCTTACAGAGGTGCTGCAAAGTTGATGTCACAATTTTTTCGAATAATTTTGGGATTGCAGACAACTTTGCAATTCCTCTGTAATTCGATATATCGGATTTAGCTCCCTTTTTGTGAATTGGGATAATATATGATTCCTTCCAAAGACATGGAAAAACAGCGGTGTCAAGAGATAAGTTAAAATGTTTGAGTAGGGGAAGATGTAAAGAGCTCCAGAATTCTCTGAGTGAATGTAAGTAGATTGAAAGAAATTTGCAAAAGGGTTAGCACTAGTAAAGTCGTCAATGGATCCCTCATTCTTCAGAAAAAATGTAGGAGGCATAGACAAGCTGTTACGCTTAGAATTTACAAATTTATAAAACAGTTTAGGATCCCGCTCAAACTGATTCCTGCAGCGCATAAGATACTCATTATAGCATTCAGAGTTAAGGAGCAGGAAGTTAGATTTAGCAATAGAATATTTACAAAAATCAATATTAGATCCAGAGAGTTTAAATTTTTTAAATAGTTTAGTTTTAATATTTTTTAAATTTGAAAGTCGAAGTGTAAGCCAGGGGGGCTTGGATGAAACAGGCAATACAATACTACTTGGAATGCAGATATCAAGAAGTGAGTTAATAGTATCGTAGAAGTGGGTTAGAGCAAAATTTAAATCAACCGAATTGTAAAATAGAATAAGGACCAATTTTTTTTTTTTTTTTTTTTTTTTTTTTTTTTAAAAAAAAAAATTAAAAAAAAAATATTAAAATTTTTTTTTTTTGGGAAAAAAAAAAAATTTATTTTTTAAAAAGAAAAAAAAAAAATTTTGGAAAATTAAAGCCAAAAAAAAAAACATTCTTTTTCACTAGAGTGTTGGTAGTGGTAACGGCAACTATTTCCACATCAGGAGGTGAAACGGATAAAGTAATTGACTCGGACCGAAGGCAAGAATTAACTGCAATGAGTACCCCACCACCACGACGAGTTATTCTATCTTTTCTGTAGGATGTAAAGGCTGTAGAAAAAATTTCAGAATTTGAAATTGAGGAATTAAGCCATGTCTCAGAAAAAGCAATAATTTGAGACTCGAAGGAAGAACTTTGTAAAAATAAATTTTTAAGCTTAGACACTAGACCTTTAACATTCTGATAATTAATACGTAGTAAATCTGAAGATCGATCTAGTTTTTTGGAGGATTATTACTAATGGTTGCTTGCAAAAGAGAGCCACTAGCTTAAAGACTGACAGGCACCGGAGGAGTGCATTTTTTTATAATGAACTCATGAACAATTATTTGTGAAATTTGGATCACAAATAAGTGAGAATGTATCTGATGGAACGTTAATTTTGAAGGAGGCTATTTCCCTAGGTTCAGAGAAATTAAATTTAGATACTGATACATTGCTTGAAGATTTGCTGGCAATATAGGCAGCAATAGCTTCACATGTAGTATCAGCTGAAAGTCTAGATAGGAAAATTGGCTTACGCGGTGCAACAACAGTAAGCAAAGGAGTCGGGGCAGAGTCAGAACCCTGAACAGTTGCCGAAGCTGGAAGCACAGTTATGGGTGCAGTACCAGGATGGGCTGTAATTGAGCCAGTTGCCGGAGTTGAAATCACAGACACCAACTGAAGTGGAGCTGCAATGGCAGCCGGAGCTGGAGGGACAGCTGGACTTATAGCTCGTGTTGTAGTTGGAGCACAAGCCTGATTTGATTGATTTGGAGAAGTTGGTTGGACATGAACAGCAAATAGATTGGTATTTGAAGAATTATCGGGGTGTTCAAAGGAAGAGTGGCCGACTGACGGTGAAGGCGAGGGCGAGAAAAAGCGAACCGAAGATAATTCTAAACGGCGAGGAGTTGATAAATTTTCTGAATGGGGAATAGCCATTGCTTTAATATGTGTATAATAGATGTATGTATAGCTGGCTAATGGTCCCAACGCACCACATTGAGTATGCTTAACATTTTGTTTTGGTGATAAACAAGATAAACTCGCAGCTGCAAAAACTTTTTGTATTATTAATTTAGCGCTCAAAACTAATAAAGTATGCTGGGTAAAGGGCAGAGGGCGGTGGGTGTTGGGTGGAGCAGGAGCAGAAGGACAATATGCAGAGGCGTAATCAGAGTCGGAGGCCAAATTTGGGTTTTTGTTTATACGAGCGTTGAGCTTTCTGAGCCTGTTTATGAAAAATAATTTTTGATTATACAACTTTTAGCATTTAATCAAAAAACAAAGCACAGTCACAGTGTATGTGTGAGTGTGTGTTGGAATAGCAAATTTCAGTTTTTCACTAATGAGAGTATTAAATATTGCTTTCATAGCAAAAAGCGACGGTGGCGAGTTATTTATCAAACAGATTTAGGCATATTTTGGCTTATTCTTTAGCTCTTTTTAGGGTACCATTAATTTTATATCCTTGCTAAGAAATAACAGAGTATTTGAGCTTCAAACTTTAGTAATAGATTAAAACGAGAACTTCAAACATTATTCATTAATTTATTAACTCGCAGATCATCAGCTACCATCAGCTTAGCCTTAGAACTGAGCTCGAGGAGATCAAATACAATTTGCAGGCAGTGTAAATTTGTGGCCAGTCAAGCTAAGGTAAAAAATGATATATGTGTGCGCATGTAGTGGTATATGCAGCGTGTGGATGTATGCAAATCTAGGTCAGGCTGTTATTTCCGGCTCTTGTAGTCGGAGCAGCAAAAAATAGTATAACTATAGGTCCCAGTGATCACCTTGTGGTGCTTTAGCCAATTTGTATTAGTGGGCGCCTATTTGCCCCCCTTTTGGTTGCAACTCTCTTATAGTTCTTTGGGTCCTAAACCGCAATTAGAGGGTTGTTATTATCTTGTTATTCCCTGCACACACACACAAATATATTTATATACATTATATATATCTCTGTAAATATCTGTATATAGAAGCACATATCTTGTGGAACTTCAGTGGAAGGCCACAATTGCAATTGTTCCGTCCGTCCGCCCGCCTGTCTATCTGAGGCCCCCATCTCTTTAGCCACTGCCACCTGAGTTAATTTTCTTATGCTTTTGCATTTAATTAAATTAAACATTGCACAGCTTGCTGCCTATTGCAGCTCATGCACATTTCAAATGCCAAATTAAATATTTAATTTTATTACCCATCTAGCCTTAATTTTCCATAGTTAAGTGAAAATTGTGTGTGTGTTGATAGAAACAAATATTTGAATAGCCAAGGCATGATACCAACATATTTAAGCAAAATTAAGCCAGTCGTTAATTTACGGCATCACAAAAGCATAAATTTTTTAATCTTTCGAGGCAAATATTAGTTGACAAGAGTCAGGATAATTTGATTTAAATAAAGCAACTAACTGAGCTCTGCATACAGCAAAATGTATATTTAATGAGTGCTAATAGGTCCTGTTTTAAATAGAAATAAAACTATGCATGTTTGAAATGAAATATTTAGCACAACAAATTAATTTTCTCCAGCAGAATTGTGTGTTTTAATATGAAAAACACAGCTTCATTTTGCCTTTTATTGTAAACAAATCTCCGTTTCTTTTAAACTCCAAAGACGAGTCAAAAGCCGTTCTAACCTATGCCTTAAGGGAACTCTAGCAACACTCTCAGCTCTCAATTGCTGCTCTCTTAAGCTTAAATTTAAATTTACAATTTACAAATTTACTATACCTAATTGTAATTCTAAGACAGGATGGGTAAAGCTTAGCGTCAGCGGTACGACCGCGAGGCAATGCTTCGCGGACATATTGCTTTACCTATCCTAGTCTGTCAGTCTTCTCCGGCTGCGCTTATCTCTTCTCAGCTCTGTCATCATGACTGCTGCGAAGTTGCTGACCGCTTCCCACTTTTCTGCTGAGTGCAACATGCTCGGCACCAGGCTATCGACAGTAATAGAACCACCCAACATCCGCTCCAGTGTCAGCCTGTGTTGGTCGAAGCGTCTGCGCATCCTCTACCACTTGGTGTCCACATGAAGGGCATTCATCGGAGGTGTCATGTCCGAAGCATTTAAGGTAGCTTCGAAAGCATCCGTGACCTGACAGCATCTGGGTCAGATAAAAATTTATCTGCCCATGCCTCCTTCCGAGCCATTTCTCCAAGTTGCGAATCAGCTGGTGCGTCCAACGCCCCTTTGTTGAGCGATCCCACTGCGTCTGCCACTGTTCGATACTGCGCCGCCTTGCATCGGACCGCGATATTTGTGAAGCATCGGTATTCCCCATTGAAGCTCGCTTCAGCAGATCAGCCTCAAATACTAGCTCGGCGATCGGGATCATTCCTGCTAGCACCAAGGCCGCGTCATCCGAGATTGTTTTAAATGCGCAACATACTCGGATTGCACTCAGTCTGTATGTGGCGCAGATACCACGGCGGTAGCTGGGAACTGCCATCGCTCTGCTCCATATTGGCGCTGCATACAACATGATTGCCTTGGTGACGCTCGTTAGCAGCTGTCTGCGTATCTGCTTTGGGCCACGAGTGCTTAGCAATATCCTGGAGAGCGATCTGTTTGAAACAGCCGCTTTTGAGTTGGCAAATTCCAGGTCCTTCCTGAACGACAGCCTAGTGTCCAGCATGACGCCAAGGTAACCAACCAGTATGCTCGCCGTCTTCACTTTCTTGCGGCTACTCACTAGGACTGCCTCGGTCTTGTGCGCTGCTAAAATGAGGCCAGCTGAAGCTAGCCACTGGTTTACCAGCGATGGCCTGTAGGAAGAGGCATCTTCAAGTGGTTTTCCCAGTTTTTGTAAAAGTTTCCATATTTTGGGGAATATTCTCTCCTGCAGGCACGCACGCATTTAAAACATCGGAAAAGGAGTCCGGATGCAAAGACAGCGCCACCGTTAGAGCGCAATTCGGTATGCCATTGGGGCCGAGAGCTTTAGAGGCATTCAGGCTTCTGGCTATCGCAAGCACTTCGCTCGTCGTTACTAAGTCGCATATAGGAGACTCCACCATAGCGAGGGGTACTATCGCATTGTTGTGTGCCGATGGTTGGTGGGGAAATAGTGTCTCAACTATTAGCTTCAGTTCACGCCAACGGACGCCGGTTGGTGATGCTTGCTTGCCGCTGTAGAGCCTTTTAACCACAATTTTGTATGCCTTGCCCCACGGGTCGTATTCGGCCGAGTCGCAGAGTTCAAGAAAGCAGTCTCTTTTCCTCTTGCGGATCGCTAGCTTCAGCCTTTTTCGTGCCGTTTTGTATGCGCCTTGCCATTCGCGGAAATCGGGTCTACCCCTTGCCCGCTGATAGCGCCTTCTGGCCTGGAGATAGGCTTTTCGGGCATTGACGATGTCATCGCTCCACCAATACGTTTTCCATGCTTCGATTGCAGGCTGAAGTGAGTTGCGCCATTTGCTGGGTTGCTCGTGTTTCAGCGCTGCCGTCTGTGTTGAGCGATTGAAGCGATGTGGAGAACTCTTGGCCATTAAAAGTTTCTGGCCGATACGCGTTTTGCTGAAGCATCCAAGCATTCCTTGATCCTGTGTGGCTTCCAATGGTGGTCAGAATAGCGACATGATCACTTGCGGTGTATGCGAAGAGCGAAGAGCTTACAAATGTAAGATCGACAATGGATCCCAGTCCTGCTCTACTGAAGGTGTGAGCAGTACCAGTGTTCAGCAGCGCTAAGTCCAGGGGAGCAAAGGTCTCAAGCAAGATGCGGCCTTTGCTATTTGTCACCAGAATCCCCCGCCACCACGACTCTAGAGCGCCCTCTAACATCGTCTGCCAGTTCGTCGAGGATGCCGGAATACTCGTTTAAAGCAAAACTTGGCGCCAAATAGCAGCTATACAGCCACGTATCTCCCAATTTTGCTCTAACGAATCCGTTAAAAGGCTTGGCGTCTTTTAATAACCTCAGGGATCGGCTGCCGCATAGCCACAACGCGGATTTCCCACTTGTATCAGCTTCCCAAGTCCTGGCACAACCAGCTTCACAATGGTGTGGCTCGCTGATGATTTCCACATCAATGTGTTGCTCTCTGCAGGTTTGTTCGACAAGCGCTTGGGCGGCAATGCAATGATTAAGGTTAATTTGGAGTAACCTTAACATTTCATTCTGTCGAGGGCCTCGCGGTACGCCGGACACCTAAAGCTGCCTGTAGCACGATCCGAGCTTTTTGCTCCACTGCGTTCGCAGAGTATACATTTCGGGGGCTTGGTACACCCTTTTGCCTCGTGGTCTTTTACTCCGCACTTGAAGCATGCCCCTCTGACATCTTCCTGGCTTTGGCATCTTAGGGCAATATGCCCATATTCCAAGCACCTGAAGCAGCGTTTTGGTTGGAGGACTTGCTGGACACGGCACATCACCCAGCCAATGCGCAGCTTGGTGCTCTCCAGCAACTTCGTTGCGCTTGCTGCTGCCAATCTTATGGTGGCTATTTGAGATCCGTCCTCCCAGTGCCAACTGCCAGTATGACCTCCTCCTTGGTCGCCAGCTCACCCAGATCCCGGATTTCATCCTGGGACATCTCAACTGCCGTCTGGAGCTCTTCCCGACTGTGGACAGGTTTTCTGCTAAGGCTTAGCAGAAGATCGCTCTTTGCAGTCTTCCTGATACCCTGCACATCTCCACTTAGGTGCATAAGCGTAGGGTCACTCTTCACCACTCGCACGATATCCGAATAGCTATATCCGTCCACTCCCGACACAGTTATCGCGTCCGCACGGAAACGTTTGTGGGGCTGGTGTCGTCTCTTGACCCTAGACCAGCCAAGAGCCTTCCCGGTTGCGTCGTTTCCCGGCTTTTCACTTTCCAATAAGTTAGCTGGGTCTGGCACAACTTTTTTGGTCGGCACTTGCCGCTTAGATCTCTTCGTGGGGGTCTTCCGCTGCTCGGAGCTTGGTTCTCTATGGCGCTTTGGGGTACCCGATGGTGCAGATCCAGCGTTAAGCCTGCTGCTCGTGCGCTTGCTGCCCATTTAAGCACGGGCGAGGTTTGCGCTTTCTTGGATGCCTTCGTTGCCTTATCTGCCTTGTCTGTGCGTAGCAGATTCATGGCCACCTTTTGCAGGTTAATCAGATAGGCGAACTCGTTCCGCATCAACGTTTTGACGTGCTTTTTGTGGATGAGTACCACCTTAGCCGCAGCTATGAGCCGCATTCAGATCACAAATGCAAATTACCTACTAACACAGAGTTGTTGGCAAATGAGGCTCCATTTGCAACAAAAAATGGGGAAAAAAAATGAAAAATGTTCGAAAGGAAACTGCACGACTAAACAGAACACATAAACCATTGTTTATTAAATAAAGGTAATTTTTTGTACCAAAAAGGATATATAAATTTTATCTGAATTATGAATTGAAATTCAGAACCATTTGATGCGCAGCAGGATCAAAATTATATATAAATTTATTTATACAATCAATTGATTTTAGATGAGAAACAATCGCTTGAATGGAATTACACTAAATGCCGCCTTCTACAGCTGATATACCCTTTCATTTAAGCACATTTTTAATGGGCATAAGAGAGTATAAAAATTTTAATAATACAGCAAACATTCGGTTTTGCTTCACACGCGGTTGGCGCCGAGGCATCTCCCTGCATCTGGCCCAACTTTTGTTGCCAGCACAAAGCCAGGGCAAAAAGGATACCCGGCATTTCAAGAGGTTGATGCGGGGCGGGTTGGGGCGGTGTATTTGAGTGTAATAATGTGAAACTAAATTCCTAAATTATAGGCAGCGGCACAGAAAATTCCAAATAATTTAAGGACTTTGATTTGGGTTATTTTACACTGGACTACGAGCCATGGGCTCTTTTCCAGGGCCATAGACCGCAGTATCTATTTAAATGCTCTTAATCAGCGCTTTAAAAAGCAAATAAGTATTTTTTTTTTGCATAGCGGAAGAGTTGAAAAATCAAAGAGCAAATTACAAATAATTAGTAACGCATTCTGGCAACAAGTTTTAAGTGTTTGCCCAGCAGTTCGTATTGTAGGCGTGGCATGCAGCGGCAGCTCATGAAAAGGACTCAGCAAGCGCCCCACTTAACTGAACTGAACTGAACACAGCCAGTGAACTGTAATTATGGCGTTTGCCCTTCTTTTGAATAGTAAAAAAATGTCAGTTAACTATGCTGAACAGTTTGGATCGAAAAGTGTTGCCAGCAAACTGCTCTGTTTTTTTTTTTAATACTTTCTATACCCCTTCAGAAATTGGCGGCAAGAGTATACCAAGTTTACCAAATTTATGCATTTTTTCAACACTCTTACTCTCGTACTTATTTTAATCGCACTTATTGGTTGCCCAACCAACGAAAAAAACTCAAAGTATAAGCTACTTAAGTCTTCACTACAGAGTATCTGCTAGTCGGGCACTCTGACTCCAACTTATTTTCATCGGATTTATTGGTTGCCAAGCCAAAGGAGAAAAAGTCAAACTTTGATGGGGGCTTAATACTCAGGACAAGTATTCCATTTCCCACTCCTTTTTTTCCTGTTTTTTTCTCCTGCACTAATGAGAGCTATGCGGCAAGAAATTGCATATTCAGATATTTTTGCACTTGAAAAGCCCACACAGTTTTGCTAATGTAATTAAACTAGCCTTTGATGCCCAGGACATTAAATAAAGGTTAAGATCTCTTATATAATACCTGACATTTCCACTTGTAAAGCATTTTGCTACCCTTCCCTTTAATAGCATTTGTTTGTTCTCTAAAATAAGCTTCATTCAGACTGTGTAATGGTTGCAGAATCATACATAAGAAATACATAGGTATTTACAGCGCAAGCCGACAAACTTGTCGCCTGCGCTGTAATTGTTGAGAGCTTTATCCTAAGCTTAATAAAACTGAGTCAACGCATTAAGCTTATGAGCGAGTTTACGCGGTAATTGTTGAAAGCTTTATTCTAAAGCTTAAAGCAGAAAAGAGATCGACAACGCAATGCAATAAAGATGCGTTTACGCATAAAGCTTATGAGCGAGCTTGTGCAAGCTGCAGCTTAGTTGAATATCGCGAGCAAAGCGATGCATACGCATACGACAAATCGTCGCTATAAGCTATATAAGCTTGTAAAGCTACTGAAAAGTTCTTTTCCATTACACATTGCAAAAGACGGCGGAGCTGCTGCACCGTGGGCTGACGGTCTGTCACCGCGTTAAATAATAAAATTACTTAAAAATAGAAAAAAGTGTGTTAAAATATTAATAATATTATTAATATTAGTGCTAAAATTAAAAAAAAAAAAACACAATTCAAATTATTTTAATTATTTTAAAATAATATAAAAATAAATATTATTTTGCGCCCACGTGCAATGTGGATCCCAGATCTAATCTGGATGCATCCAGCTCAAGGCTGATCTTAGGAAAGAGATTCTTAATACAGCCTATAGATTCGACAAAAAGGTATGTGGGGAATATAATATTTCCCGAAAAACAAAAAAATTTTAATTTTTATACTTATAGAAAATTTCTATATAGGGTATCTTAACCTAACCCCCCCTCCAGTTAGATGCGCAAAAGTTTGCCTTAAATCTAATTTTGGGGGCAGGTACATTTTTACGGCCACCACCGTAGATCCCCACATGGACCAATTGTGCTGACTGTCTCTGCCGCCGCCGCACATCGGCGTACAGTGCCGCCCAAATAATTCGTCCCTTTACATATTGTACTGCAGTTTCACCTGGAGCCCCAGCAATTAAATAAAATAACAACAAAAAATAAAAGAAGAAAAAACGAAAAACAACAATCAAAATTAGGAACATGTGTGTACAGTGGTACAGTATATCTTAAAATAGGGAAGAAAATTAGGTAAAAGAAAAATTACAGAAACATGTGTGTACAGTGGTACCATGTACAAGAAAAATGTGGGAAAAAAAATAAAACAGAAACAGGTGTGCATAGTGGGAAAAGGCAGCTAATATTTGTGAAAAAAAAATCGATAATAAAAAAAAAAAAAACAAAATATTAAAGAAAACGAACACTGTTAAAAAAATATTATATATATATATATATATATATATAACAAATCTGTATCTGTTTAGATAGTTATATTTTTTAAATTTTCTGAATTAAAATTAGTATGAATTAAATTAAATTGAACAACAAAAATACACATATATATAGAAAAAAAAATAGATAAAAATGCATAACCCCAAACCTTTCCCATATCCCACATGATAAAAATTTAATTTTAAAAAACAACAAAAAAAAACACACACAAAACAACACAACAAGAAAAAATATAAATCTCAACATGAAACAAAAACCGTTGGAAGGCCTTTCATCGATTGCTCTTCTTATAAATGTATGTAAGTCACCCGTTTTTATTTCTCTTATTCTTTTTACAATGAAAAAAAAAAAATTTTTATTATATTTTTATCTTTCCCTTATTCATGTACATTGAAAAAAATTCTTCCTTAAAATATTGCGTATCTACAAAAGCAAAAAAAAATTTATATTAAAAATAAATACAAAAAAAAAAAAATAATATAATGCAAAAAAACGAAAAAAAATGAAAAAAATATAGAGTATAGAATATGATAGGTTAGTTTTTTTTCTATGCACATTTTGCTTACACCCTGCCATAAACATAAATCCACCTAAGTAGGGAATTTTATTTATTAAATTTTTTCAAATTATTTAAGTAATTATTTATTTTTTAATTAATTTCAATTAATCAAATTTTTTTTATGGAAAGAAAACAAAAGTTAATTGAATTAAAATTAATTATAAGGAAATATTGATCTTTTTTAAATTATTAAATTATTTAAATCTATTAAATTTAAAGTTAGGAGATCACATTAAATAACGGAATGGAGTATATATTAGTGTCATTTATTATTAAATAAATATTGTTATTAGTTTGATATGATGCAGTAAAAGTTTTCTTTCCTGTTGAAATGGGTACATAATTATATTATATAAATGTTTAGGGAATCTCTATAAAAATAATCTCATATGAGATTCATGGTTGGGTAAAGACCGCGAGGATCGAATACTAGCTAAGATACTCCAAATTCATTTTTGACAGTCTGGGTATATAAAGCAGCCCTCAATTTGATTAACGAATTTTTAATAATTTTGCGTTTTTTCCAATTTTGGTATTTTTTGAGATTTTCGTTGTTAGGAAGTTTAGCTTCCATGTTAGTTTCAGTAGGGACTCTATAAAAATAAAACTTTGTGCTAAGGTGTGCTAAGAGTTCTACAGGACACAGCAAACCCACCCCACCCCGAAAGAGCTAGGGAATTAAAGGGTCCCGACCCCCGCTGTGATACCGTCGACTCCCGGTATTAACACTCAAAGATGGATAATCTTTGAGCAATAATCTTGTTTGCGTGAATGTTATCTGAGAGTCTGTCTCTAATACGTGGGGCCCTATTACATAAGTGTCTGGCTCCTACACGAGGGCATCTACATTTAGTTACATTTTTCTGCATCAATTTTTTGTTAATACTAGCGCTGGTTTGCTAAATAAGTTTTTGGCGACCAACGTGAGGCAAAGGTTTCAACTGAATGCAGCTCCGCGGCGTTCAGGCCTCATTCACTTTCTGAGAGTACAAGTAAATATTGCCAATGGTGGATGCAGCACACTGACAAAATTACTTTTGCCTAACAAATTCTGATATTTTTTAAAAATATTTAAAAATTTTACGTGTAAATATTTAAATTTAAAAAGTATTTCTTTCTGTGTAGCACTTACGCAAAGCCAACGGCGCTTTGCCCTTAACTCAACAGCTATTTCTCGCATTTCTTAGACAGACAGCTGGACGGGCGGACGGACGTACAGAGGACGCTAATGCCCCAGCACTTCACTTCACCGCTTAGCTGCTGCACACTTTTTTTGTATTTTCACTCATGTTTTAACTGATATGAATTATATATTTTATTAAAACACAAACTGAAGTATCATCCGCAACCATCTTAGTTCGTTTATCTAAAACTATTCACTTAAAAACACTCTTATTAAAAGAATTTTATTTCGTTGGAGCACGCGCCGTTTACTGATCTTTTCAGTGTGACCAGTTTTGCTTATGCAAAAAATGCCTCAAAAACTATTAATTCCCATCTGATTGGGCTTTCTTTGTGCTTTGCAGCTCTGCAACTAAAGCGCTGCCAACTTTTATTGATACAATCTGATTTTTTTTTATAAATAAAATATATTCTTAGTCTAAGGAAAAAGCTGTATATTATTTTTACATAGAACCAATTATTTTCTGTTCTATATTCTAACTTAGCAGAAAGTTATTACCAAGGAATTTAGCTCGTTGTCGGCTTTATGTCTGGTCTGATAGGCAATCCCTTCCCCCGCAACGAAGGCGGTTAACACATAGGGGCATTGTCCCCCTGAGGGGTGTTTCAAGTGTTTTGTTTGCCTTTATGTCGTGTACTCATAACATCTCAAACACAGAGAGCCAGCCAGCCAGCCAGCCGCCCATCCACTCAAATAATAAATTATTCAGAAATCATTACACGCGCTCTGGCAATTTAAACTTTAGCAGTGCGCAGACACACCCTTTTCTGCCCATTCTCCCCCTTTTTTGGGGCCTGGTTTTTATGGGCCGGTTTATGCAACAATTTCAGTGATTTTAATTGCAGAACTGAACCTAGTCAACTTTTGGCCACGTGCTGTGGCGAGCTACTGGAATATTGCAACAAAAATATGGGCAACAAAATAAATTCCCTGATTTCAGTGAATTTACAACAAACCCATCATGAAATTATGGAAAATTAATTTAGGCAAAAAAAAAGCTAAAAAAAAAGCCATGAGAATTGATGACAATATCTTCTCTTCAATTGTGCGCTGTGAAAATGAAAATGCATGAAAATTGTGTGTGTTGACCGCAATTGGCAAATAATTGTGTTTAGGGCTTCCTCGATATATTCCGGGCCGCTGTCTCTCTGTCTGTTTGTCTGTTGTAATTAAAATAATGGAAATATTCGACAAAATACGCCTGCGTTCTGGCTAACAAGGCTTGTAATGAAGGTGAAACATGTGTCCAACTATCGAATTAGGCTGCCGAATATTGCATACGCTTTCCACTGGCTTTTCTTGAGAAACAAAAGAGCTACACAACGGTTGAACCGACTGTGCTTTGTACTCTACTCTTCTGTCTGATTTCTCAGTGTATTGGAGACTTCGGCGTGCCGAAGTTAGCCTTTTTTACTAGTTCAATTTAGCCATTGGCACCAACAGCTGACGAGGACATTGCATTCTCACATTTATAAATTTATTGCACATTTTCATGACTAAATAAATGCCAGAGGGGGTACTTAATACGAGTGCAAAAGAACGTAAATATGTATTATCCTTACCCATACAAACACAGTTTATAGTGTTATACAATAGTTGCTTTGGTTTAGTTGTTGTGAAGGACAATTTTAAATGTGACCCATTATAAATTAAACCATTTTAGTTATTACTGCATAAAGTTTGAATAAACTTTTCGCATAAAATGGGCAGATTTGGATAGCGATCGATTTTATATAGAAAAAATTATTGAGCATATTTGCAGCATATTATTCCAAAAATGCGATGAAAGCAATTTTAACTTCGAAAAAACAAATGAAAAGCTAAAAGCGTAGTTTACAGGATATTTGTTAGTTGTTCAGATTTGAATTGAAATTGGAATTTAAAACGCGCTTTCATGCTCTGCTACGACAAATTGAATATAAATTCAAGTTTAAAAGCAAAATGAAAAATAATAATACAAAGCAATGGTCTGCTAACCGAGCTGCATTTAAGGCTTACAATTGTCTTCGTCCTGCAGGAGAGCGGGGGCTGGGATAAGGAGAAATCGATTTCAATTTTTACTTAAAATTACAAGAAGAACACAAGACGCATTTAAATTGTGGCACAAATAAGAGAAGGACCCCCGAGCCAGGCGTAGTTATCTTTTGCTCGTTGAGTCTTATGCTTCCGGCTTCGCCTAAAACTAGGCAACAGTGGAGCATACACAACAGCAACAAAAAGGACGAAGATATTTTTACAATTCACAAGAACAAAATTTACGTTGTTGCCGTTAGTTGTTTTTATTTAACTTTGTTTTGCAAGGAGAGGTAATCAACAGCTGATGAACGACACTGAAATGAAGTACTGAAAAAAATTGAGAGTGGTTTGAACTTCAGGAATGACGAATGGGCACTAAGCAGTGGCTTGTGAAGGGGGGTTAGCACTGTAAATAAATAACCCTAATACAAATTAAAATGAATATCTCCAATTAACTATTATAATTGCTAAAGTGGAGGAACTTATGGAGGAAAGTTTTCAATAAAAACCTTACCTTTATTTTATGTATTTTCTGATCTGATAGAAAACACATTTTCATAAACCAAATTAAAGCATATGAAAGAAAGCTGATTGTGCAGAAAGGTTTATTATATTTTGTAGCAAAATTATTGATTTCTAATGGAAGAATAAGCAAAATCCTTTTTATTTATCTTACTAATCGGAAAAGGAGCAGCAAGGCTTGTATATTCTGCCGTCTTAATACTTTTGGGGATCATCTTATAGATGAGCTTTCAAGGCTTTGCATTTGAACCCCCTTGGGCACGCCACTGCGTGTCAGAGCCAAAATTGAACGAATTGAGCATCTTCATCGTTGCCACTCATAAAACAGCAGCACACAGAAATGTACAGCATTTCCCACATGCCACAAACGGACAAGGATATCAAGTGAATGAGAGTGTTGTGTTGTGCTCTGTTTTTGTTTTGTTGTACAGTGTCGTGTTGCAGCTGCTCCTCATCTGCCTCCTCTGTTGTTGTTGTTGTTGTTGCTGTTTGTGGTAAATGTCTTTGCACATTGATGTGGCAGTTGGACAGCATTCAGCTGCTTAGACATTTAGCAATGCAACAGCAGACGAGGAATTCAAAAACTGCAGAGTCAATTTTCAAAAAGGACTGCATTACGAGTGGCTGCTAAAAATATATATATAAAATAGCCGAAATAAGTGTTGGGTTTAAGCTCTGTCTACTCCTTCATTTGTGCACTTTTTTCTTACTACTTTTTAGGGTGGAAAAGGAGCTAAAGTTTCTACTACTTTTCTTACCTATTATTACATCTCGCTTTACAATTTTCCCATTTTATACAAAATTATTTTAGTGCATATTTCTGGGAAAAACTTAAAGGAAATTCATGAGGCGCCACTCATATTTACTTATAATTTTGATTCTCAGAATTAGAATGCTCTCACCAGTCCGCTAATTTATATTTTTGCATGAAAAGTCCGCAGTGCCGTTAAAAATAATTTTTCCCGGAAAACAAAGTGAATTTTATATTTAAATTATGTAAAGCATAATTAAAGAGAAATATCCTGTGCGAGGACTCAAAGCAGAAGGAATCACTTAAAAAGATGTTTGTTCTGCAGAATGAAAGCTAGTTTAGTTTTAAATGAATACGAATAACAAAATAATACTATCTATATCTATAAAATCCGCATAAATACATTTAAGTATTATTTATAGTTTTCCAGTATTTACTACGAAATATTTCAATAAAATTCAATCTTTCTCTTTATTGAATTTCATATTCAAATCACAGAAACACACTGTTCAATATTAATAAATATTTATAAAAAAATTATCTGTTTACCTGCCATTCAGCTTTTGCTTGTTGAACTTGCCACAAGCCACAAGCTTGAGAGTATTATGCAAAAATAATATTTAAAACAAATATAAATATAGATGGAAGAGCGTTAAGTTTTATGCAGTTGCAATCAGCTGCCGCTGCTGTGGCAGATACAACAACCAAGGAAGTTGGCGCCTCCTTGCAACAATTTAAATATAGTTTTGTTGCTTTGAAGCACTTACAAATCATTGAAAATTCTACACATTGCTAATACGACACGTTGTCGCACAGTGCTTGCAACACTGTTGTCACTCCGCACAGATACATATATATATGTATGTGTATGTATGTAGGGTATAAGGGTTTGTATGCCACATTGTTGTGTTGCACTTGTTATTAAGTACTTCAGAGCACAATTTTGTCGTAATGACACAACCTGTAAGGCAAAAGCCTAAGGCGAGGCGGCAACGTCGCGTGCCAGGGTATGGACAACAGCTTGAACAACTGTGAAGGCGTGGCAGCGAACGCGTATTGTTGTTCAGTGTACGACGAGTACATGTGATTTGCATGTTTAGCGAAATTAGCGCGCTAACAACAGCTGCACATAAATAAGGAAAGACTACCCCTAACACCCCGCAACCACTCTCTCCTCCCCTTTCGTTGCTATTGTTGTTGTGCTGTGTGCATTTTAATAACCGAACTGCAAGCAGACATTGCGCATACGCCATTTGTGGCCCACACTAACAGAACGAGAGACCGAGAGAGAGAGAGAGCGAAATAGACCATTATTTATTTAGCCACAGTGCTGTTGAGCAGTTTTCGGACAACAAACGAACCACTTTAAATTAACTTCAATAGCCGCCAACATTACCAGAGCTAAGCCAATTCATTTGTCGAGTTGCGTTGCGTTGGGTTTGCCAAAACTCATTTGCCTTAATAAGTTAATTATGTTTGTTGCAGTTTTTTTTTTGTGGGTAAAACTTTCGACTTCAGTTTTAGCTGCATAAATCTCTTGCTTGCTTGTTGCCGATTTTTTTTTTGTCTTTCACTTCGAACCAGTGAGGTAAGCGCGACTTGTATTGGCTGTTTTAATCATAAAAATTGTGAATTAATTGTTCTCTTTAAGGTTTAGCTTTTACATTTTTTTTACTAAAGAAGCACATATTTCTCTGCAGAAGTCTGGCAAAGAAAACTGCTTAAATTATATGTTTTTCTTTATATATTTTCTGTGGCTTTTCTGAAAATCTTTAACGCAAAACAAACGGCAATAAAAAAAATTATGAAGATTAATGACCAAAGAACATTTTGCCTTTGTTGGCCAGCTTAAAAGTAATTTATAAATAACTTAAAATTGTATTCGCTTTCGTCTCGAAACTTATGGCTTAAAGTGTGTGTGTGTGGTCAAATTGGCTTAGTTAATTTAATGAGAGCAAGCAAAAGTAAGGGTATTTATTTACTAAGTGGAATAAGCTGCTTAAAAGTTGCGTAGATTAGAAGTCTGCAAAACTTTTTCATTGTATTAGTTTCCGTGTGGTATCCCATTTTATACATTTAATGGCCCTCATTATCCTGCAATCGTCCTTTTTCGAATAGAACAGAGCAGCGTAGTTCGCTTTTCTCTCTCTCAAAAGCGGCACTCAGAAAAGGTTTCTTTTTCGTTCGACAACAAAAAAAAAGCGCTTTAAAAAATCTTGGTATTAATTGAGTTATTTAAATTGGTCTGTTGATGTTTTTATTGTTGCCTGTCAGCAAGGCACCTGAAAACGATGATATTTTCCTCAGGTCCTTTCCCCTCCACGCTTGGTTGCTGTCCTCTGCTGCGCTGTTTCGACTTCTGCCAGTTCCTTGCCTCATTATGCATTTTAATTGTTTCATTTTGAGAGCCCGCACGTCAAGCTCTTGGCTATACTTTTCCAGAGGGTATCTTTATCTATTAAACTATTAATTAAGTCTGTCACGAGACTCAAAAAAAAAGTAAGTTCCAGAAAATGCAGAGAGTATAAAATAATAACTATTTATTAATAATTTTCATGTTTTGAAAAAAAAAATAATAAGTAATAGATAAAAATATAAAAATTATTTAGTTAAGTAAAGAAAACACAAAGTAAGAGTATATAATAATTAATAGCTTTTTATTCGAGTATAAAAATTATTAGATAAAATAATAATGAAATAATGAAATAATGAAATAATTAATAACATTTTATTGTTGTAATTTTCCAGCTCGGAGCAATCGAGGAGTAATTTGCTGTTAAGTGCCTCGCGTTGACCATATGCGGCATTTGAGAACACTTAAATCGTAAATTGTGGTTCAGGTCGAAGGCGAATGGACCCAAAAATAAATTATTTATAGTTTTGGCTTCTTTGACTTGTTACATCTTTTCTTTATGCCGGCCATTAACTCCACTCCAGGTCCTGATCCACATCCAGAGACAGCCTCAGTTGGAGTTTGAGTCAAAGTCAGAGCCTTGGCCTTGCTCATCGGGCACTTAACCCACTCAAAGGGTCGACACTTGGTTGGCTGAAATAGCCTAACATTTGGACACTTTTGATACGCGAGTGCCTACAGTATACGGGGCCTAAATTAGTAGAAAAAATTGGTAAATAATTAAAGTTTAAGTTGGCTAGTTAAATAGGCCAACTTAGCTGCTTTTTATGCGCAGTGTACCTGGTCATATATATCTCTATCTCATTTTAAATTGAAAATAGTAATAGTGTAAGCATTCGCCATGGAGGCTAAATTATTAGAAAAAATTGGTAAATAATTAAAGTTTAAGTTGGCTAGTTAAATAGGCAACCTTCGCTGCCATTAATATTATATATATATATATATATCTCATTTTAACTCAGTTTGTAGTGCAGTGTAGCCTGTGGCTGGTGGCTCTCATCGCGTGCCCGGCAGTCACACGGCACATTAATAAGTTCACTTACTCTTCCAGGCCAGACAACATTATTCATGCCTTCACGACATAATTACAATTTGAATTGCTTTTACGACTTTCGTTCTTGGCCCGTTTTGTTACTGACAAATGAAAACATTTTGCTGACATTTACGTGGGACCCAACAACAGCAACTAAAAAGGAGAACAATCTCTTTGGCCTGTAGTACAACATTATGGTTCATACTACTTTATTTTAATTGTGTTTAATTAACATTCTTCCAACTGCCAAAAGATCCTGTTTGTTAAATCCATATTTTTCATAGGAGTCTGCAAATTTCTTCAAAGCGTAACAAAGCGTATTTACTATTTCCAGTAAGAATCGTTCTCTGTACGGGGGATCTAGAAATTTATTTAAAAATCATTAAAATTTAAATTATTATTAGGCTTGAAATATTTTAGAAAAGGTAATACGCTCAGTTTTGAAAGATTAAATAAATAAATAAACTTTTGACCAATTAAAGAAACCGCTCCTGCAAGAAACACAGGAGCCACTACAAAACAAATATTAAAAAAAAAAAAATGCATTTTTTTTTACTTCTGGATATATTCTTAGACTATTTCCAGTAAGAAACGTTCTGAACGAGGATCTAATAACCAGCTATACTTGGGGAAAAAATATATTGTTTTTTTAAATCGAAAATTATTCTTAATAATAAATTTGTACTTATTTTTTGGGGGACAAAGTTCAAAAAAAAAAAAAAAGCTGGCTGAACTTGGAAGCAAAATAATAATTGAAATTTATTATTTTATTTTTGGGGATTTGAGAATTCGTAATTTATGAAAAAAAAAGAAAAAACCATGTTGATCCATGCAAAAAAATAATGTTGTCTAGAAAATGGTTTTAATTTGGCGCGTATGTTAAATGACCTCTTCTTGGTTCATAGAAATGAACAATTTTTTTTACTATTTTTTACTATTTACTATTTTTAAGTCAAAATTAATAAGGAAAAACCTCACAAGTATGCAGCAGTTGAATACGCCGTTTGGAAAGAATAAATTAATCAAGGATTAAAAACAAAGTGTGGAAATTATTACTGACAAGTAGCTTTGCTCTGCTCGCGAAAGCACTCAAAATCAAAATCAAACTAAACGGCAGTCCAACGACCTACGGATTTAGATATGGGAATTAAATATGGAAATTATTACTGGCAAAGTTGCTCTACTCTGCTCTGGCTGATAGCCATACTCGTCTAATGCGTGATTAGGCTGGGATCTATTTGTTTATACATAATCCTAAAGGATTTGAGTATAAAATAATTAGCGATTTTTTATTTCAATAAAAAATATATGCAAAAAAAATTGTTTAAAAAAAATTAAAAAAAAAAATAAAATATTTATTAGAGGAAAAAATTGGGAAAAATCTACCAATGGCAGCCAGCATCGTGTTTTCCCAATTTTATCAAACAAACTTCACACTACTTCGTTCGGTGAGTGCTAGAACCTATTGAGAATTATATGGCTAAAATGGCAAAAATAACTTCTAGGGTTGCTTTGTTTTTTATAAATCCTTTTTTTTTTTAGATTGTTCTTTTTTTTTGTAGCATCTTCGACTTTAAATCAGTTATTAAATATACAGCTTTCAAATGCTTTTTATAGACTTGGAAGGGTATTTAATCTTCGGCGAAAACACGAATAATTTCCATAAACTGCTAAATTTATGCTAAGATAAGAGTCACATAAAAAGCAAATAGTTATTATTACACTCTTTCTTCGCTCTGCCTGGACGAGAGCGAGAAATGCACTCTGTGAAAAAACAAAATGAGTTTTTTTCTACTTAAATCAAGTACAAATATTATAAGCAAAGCAAAAGAAAATAAAAACAATTTATTCAGCTTTGTTTTACATTTTACTTTTTAGCTATATTTCGTTCTTTTTTTTTGGCAGAATTAAAGCTAGAAACCCCAGCTACATTTTCAGTGGCTCAGTAGGCCTGAGTTTTTTTTAGAAATATTTAAGGAATGACATTTGTGAATTGATTCGAAATTAATTATATAAATACAGTGCTTTAATTGAGCCAGTTGCCGGAGATGAAATCGCAGACACCAACTGAAGTGGAGCTGCAACAGCAGCCGGAGCTGGAGGGACAGCTGGACTTGTAGCTCGTGTTGTAGTTCGTGTTGTAGTTGGAGCACAAGCCTGAGCTTGATTTGGAGAAGTTGGTTGGAGATCAGTCCAGTCTTTCCGATTACAGCCGTACAAATTTTCTCATAGGAAAGAAAAACATCATATTGTTCCCGATGCATTGTCGAGAATGTGAAATTAACCCAATTAGTGATTTGGAATCTAAAGCTTTCTTTGATTGAGAATATAAATCACTTATCGAGAAATTTACGCAGAATCAATCAAAATTCCCTGATATTAAAATTTCTCAGCACTTTATTTACATGAGAACAGAACATTCCACTGGAGATGAAACACAGGAACAAAACTCATTTAAATTATGAGTTCCTGAAAGTCTTAGAACAGATGTTCTAAAATAAGGTCATGATAGTGTAATTTCTTCGCATTATGGAATTCAAAAAACCATCGAGAAATTAATTAAAAATTTTTTCTGGCCTGGTTTAGACAAAGATGTGCGTGATTACATTCGTAATTGTGACACCTGTAAGGAAAGGAAGGCTCCCAATTATATTCTTCGACCGCCGATGGGCTTACAAACTCCAACTTGTAGACCTTTCCAGAGGTTATATATTGATTTGTTAGGACCGTACCCAAGAAGTAAACGTGGTCATGTCAAATTGCTCATTGTCCTAGATCATTTCAGTAAAGATCATTGGCTTCATCCATTAAAAATATTTACTTCGTCAGCAATTGAGGATTTCCTATTAAAGAATATATTTCACTGTTTTGGAGTGCCTGAAACTGTAGTTAGTTCTCAGTTCAAAGCGAATGATTTTAATAGTTTTCTGACCGAATTAGGCATAAGACATGTATATACAGCTTTATACTCCCCTCAAAGTAACGCTGTAGCGCGAGTCAATCGTTCCTTGTTAGCGGCTGTTCGCGCTTACTTGAAAGAAGATCAGACCGAGTGGGACAAGCATATTTCGGCCATTTAATGTTCCTTGCGATCATCTTTACATCAATCATTAGGCTGCTCTCCATATAAAGCATTATTTGGATTAGATATGATCACACATGGTTCTGATTATCAATTATTAAAAGAAGTATCACTTTTAGAAGAGCCTATAATTCTATTGGATAGAACGGAGTGGTGCTCCGTAAAGATAGGTCAGGAAGTTTTTAGACGAAACTTTACTCTGAGCAAATTCTCGCAGAACTTTAATGCAAAATTAGCACCACATATACAAAAAAAATAATATACAAAAAAAAAAAAAAAAAAACGAAACAAAATGAAAAAAATATAGAGTATAGAATATGATAGACTAGTTTTTTTCTATGCACATTTTGTTTACACCCCCTGCCATAAAAATAAATCCACCTTAGTATGTTATTAATTAGAGAGGAATTTTATTTCTTTAATTTTTTCCAATTTATTTAAGTAAGAAAACAATTTAATTAAACTTGTTTATGGAAAGAAAAAAAAGTTTTTGAATTTGTTGAATTAAAATTAATTATAAGGAAATATGGATTTTTTTTTTTTAAAACTATTATTTCGATATATTATAAATAATGGTGGTAGATTAAACAAAAAAATACAAACAATTAAAATGTTAATTATAAAGTAAACATTTTCTGTAACTAGAAAAAAAAACAACACAAAAACAAAAATCTATTAAATTTAAAGTTAGGAAGATCAATGGAGTATATAATAGTGTCATTTATTATTCAATAAATATTGTTATTAGTTTGATATGATGAAATAAAAGTTTTCTTTCCTGTTGACATGGGTACATAATAATATAAGGGTTTAGGGAATCTCTATAAAAATAATCGCATAGTTGGGTGGGTAAAGACCGCGACGATCGAATACTAGCTAAGATCCTCCAAATTAATTTTTGACAGTCTGGGTATATAAAGCAGCTATCAATTTGATTAACGAATTTTTAATAATTTTGCGTTTGTTCCAATTTTGGTATCTTTTGAGATTTTCGTTGTTATTAAGTTTAGCTTCCATGTTAGTTTCAGTAGGGACTCTATAAAAATAAAACTTTATGTGCTAAGAGTTCTACAGGACACAGCAAACCCACCCCACCCCGAAAGAGCTAGGGAATTAAAGGGTCCCGACCCCAGCTGTGACACCTTCGACTCCCGGTATTCACACTCAAAGATGGATAATCTTTGAGCAATAATCTTGTTTGCATGAATGTTAACTAATGTCTGACTCCCAAACGTGGGGCCGATTACATAAGGGTCTGACTCCAACACGAGGGCATTTACATTTAGTTACATTTTACTGCATCAATTTTTTTTGTTAATACTAGCGCTGGTTTGCTAAATAAGTTTTTGGCGACCAACGTGAGGAAAGGTTATAAAAGATTTTTTCGCCCAAACGTGGGGCACAGCTACATTTGGAAAGACTATTGATAGCATAAGAAACCACTAATGTTAGTAAGATACCTTACTGAATTAGTCGTCGCACATCCCCAACTTAGGAGTAGCATTGTTTTACTTACATTGAAAATGTATGCTATGAGGGTTATGGAAAAAACATCATAGTTATGCCTTGGCTGTGTGAGATTGTTTAATTCAATGTGTCTTGGAATTTGGTATTTGGCTAAGATCGATTACCTTGCCGATATATACATATGTTAAATTATATTTAAAACATAGGATAGTTCAATCTAGACACTCAATTTACTCCACTGCTCTCCAATGTTAGTGCTCGCTAGTTTTCGATATCTATTTTATTATTTATTAGAATTTTGATCGTGAAACCCTACAATACTATTGCATAATAATCTGAAATCTTGCGTACTTAGCTGAGACTGAATACCCTGCCGATTATGCGTGCGAAAGCCTTTTCTTTTGATCATTGATTAAATTTTTGGTAGATTTAGAATTGATTTCTTATCCTTTTTAGGTATGATTAGGGGATAAATATTAGATGTATTCTATGCAAATGCAGTCTGGTTGACTCTGGAATAGATGTATCATACTGTTTTAGTGTATCGCTACCGAGCAACAGGAATGTATTTGAATGAGTATATATGGCAAATGCCAGCTTTTCTATTTGTAGTAGCAATAACCCAAAATTCTTTTCTTACTTTTTATATTCGAGTACTGTCAAAAATACAAAACAAACAACGATTTTTATATTATCATGTTACTCAAAAGAAATGTCAATTAAAGAGGAAACTTTATATGTTAATAATGCCTATTGAACATAGCCCCCAAAATATATCCGCCTCAGTGGATGCCGCTGAGAAGTAGTATTTGTTGTCAGATATTACATATATAGATGTAAGCATATTTTACATAAAAATTGTCTTGAGGATTGGTTACAAGCACATAATAATTGTCCCCAATGTGTCAATCTAATAGACACAAATAATTTAAAATTAGTCATAGGTAATTGTTCACCCAGAGCAAAACAGGTTGATGCCAATGTTTCAGGTACTAGCCGTCGTCCTATCACTAGAAATTTAGCCAAGACATTAGAAGGAGTTTCTGCTCAAGGAGAAGCTCATGACACCCGTTCAGTAGAAGCGAGTGATATTCAGTTAAACGAGTTAGAAGCCAGCATTGGTACTAACCCATCTGATGTTCCTTCGCGGGGTTTAAACCCAAGAAGAAGAGGTCGTTCTTACCGCCCTAATAATAATCCTCGTCCGGTACAATCGGTATCGGTAGATTATTCAATGATACAGGATATGATTGAACAAACAGTTTCACGCTTGATATCGGCTTTACATGTAAGCCCTAGAAATCAAGTTAATGGCTCTCAAGCTATGTCTGCTCCAATTTCCACTGCAAGTCGAACATCCGTACAGTCGAGTAAAATTGCAGAAGTAATGCAGAAATGGAACTTGCACTTTGATGGCTCAGCTGAAGGGTTAGGTGTAGACGAATTTATGTATAGAGTGAAGGTGCCTACGAATGAAACTTTAGAAGAAGATTTCGATGCACTATGTAAACATTTACATATTTTGGGGCGACTTTTCTCTGGCATTACGACACTAATACCGCGATTACCGATCAGAGTTTGCTAGGAAAGAACAAATACGTTCTCGTAAACAGAAAGTTGGTGAATCTTATTCGGATTTTTATGATGCTGTGGTCTCAATAATTGATAAGTCTTCTATTCGTATAGATCAGGAATAATTGATTGAGATTCTAAAAAATAATCTGCTTCCAGAAGCGCGACACAAATTGCTGTATCAGCCTGTACACACAGTAGAGAACTTAGCTATAGTGCAGAAGAATTTTTTAGACCAAAAGCACAGGCAACTCATCGTTCAGTATACCCAATAGAAGAGAAAGAAGATGATGTAGATCAAACAATATAGGTTAGTAACGAAAGTGATGTAGCTGCCATTTGTAATAATATAACTTGCTGGAACTGCGATGTCCAGGGACACGTCTGGGAAAATTGTTTAGCCCAGCGCCGTATATTTTGTTACGGATGTGGCGCTCTTAATGTTTATAAGCCACAATGTTCGACATGCATTCGTCGTAAGTCGGAAAACGGAATGAAGGGTGTATCCCACAACAACAGGATACCCCCAAAAAAGTAAAAGAAGGTAAAGTAAGATTCCCCAATTACCTGAACCTTGTTCAGTAACGATTTTAAACCAACAGGAAATTATGAAATGTTACCCGTAAATAAAAAACCATTTCTCCCCTATCATGAACGACTTAGAAATTATTTAGATATTAGAACTAGAATTTGTAATGAAATTAGTCCACTATGCTCTAGAAATTCAATACGTTGTAAGAATTATTTTAAGAGAATGAAACAATGCAGAAGGCATTAATTTCAGCTATATTTAAAAATAACAATGATATTCGTTGTTATGCAGAAGTGTCCTTTTTGAACTTTTCTGAACACCGGTGCAAGCTTCAGTTGCTTTGGGTCTACATTAGCATTAGAGAACTTTTCAAATATGGCAGAATTTAAATCAATTAAATCTCATGTGAGCACTGCGGATGGAAAAGCTCGTGAGGTTATAGGTGTACTTACAGTTAGTATGATTTACAAAGAAATGGAAAAATCCATTCAGCTGTATATTATCCCATCTATTAGACAGAGACTGATTTTAGGTGTAGATTTCTGGAAGATTTTCGCTTTAGCTCCTAATGTGATAAGTTCGATAGAATCGCCCTACGAGAGAAATAGAAAACAGTCCTGCAATTCAAGCAACCAATTTGTACCCTTTAACTCCTGTTCAACAACAACAACTAGAAGTAGTTAAAAATTTAGTCCCTAACTGTCTTGACGGATTAGGTAGAACATCCAAGATTCCCCCAGTAAAGCAACGCTTTTATCCCGTCAGTTCAGCAGTTGAGAAACTGTTGTACGCCGAGATAGATCGTATGTTAGAATTAGATATTATTGAGCCTTCGTCCAGTGTCTGGAGTTCGCCAATGCGTCTGGTTATGAAACCCAATAAGGTGCGTCTTTGCTTAGATGCACGCAAGTTAAATGAGGCAACAAAGAAAGATACTTATCCTTTGCCCAGCATAGACGGTATTTTCTCACGAATGCCAAAGGCTAACATTATATCTAAATTGGATCTCAAGGATGCTATTCGCAAATTGAGCTAAGAATCAAGGCCATTAACCGCATTTACGGTGCCTGGCAGGCCTTTGTATCAATTCCAAGTTATGCCTTTCGGCTTTTGCAACGCGCCGTCCACCATGTGTCGATATAATCCCCCTGATCTTCGTCACTGTGTGTTTGAATATCTGGATGATGTATGCATCGTCTCAGAAACATTTTCCTCACACCTTTCAGTTCTTGTAAGTCTGGCAGAGCAATTTCGAAAAGCCAATCTAAGTCTGAACATTGAGAAAAGCCATTTTTGTGTAAATAGTGTAAACTATTTAGGATATGTAAGCGGTTGTGGGGGTATCTGCACAGATCCTGCGAACATTGAGTGTATTCTAAATTGGCAATCACCAAGGAACCTTAAACAGGTTCGTGGGTTTTTAGGAGTATGCGGTTGGTATCGCCGTTTCATCAACAACTATGCGGAGTTGACATGCCCCATAACCGATGTGTTGTCTGTTAAAAAGAAATTCGTCTGGGCAGGTTTATTATTACAATTACAATGTATTCATCAATATAAACATACAAACAGATGAAAAATGCAAATAAGAGTTTAAATGGTCACACTTTACAGACGGCGACCACGACGACCGCCCTTCCTGCGCGTTTAATCGGATGGAATGGGGGCACATCCTCGATGCGCCCGATTTTCATCGATGAACGAGCCAAAGCACGAAGTGCAGATTGGGCACCAGGTCCGGGTGTTTTGGTCTTGTTTCCGCCTGTAGCGCGCAATTTAATGTGTAAAGCTGTGATCCCGAGCACCTTACATCTTTCAGCCACATCCTGAGCGGCCAACATGGCGGCGTAGGGGGAAGCCTCATCTCGATCGGCCTGGACCTTCATGCCTGCGCTGTAATTGTTGAGAGCTTTATTCTGAGCTTAATGCAGAAAACAGATAGACAACGCAATGCAATAAAGATGCGTTCACGCATAAAGCTTATGAGCGAGCTTGCGCTAGCTGCAGCTTAGCTGAATATCGAGAGCAAAGCGATGCATATGCATGCGACAAATCGTCGCTATAATTAGAAAAAGCTTTTTGTAGTATATAATCTTGTAAAGCTACTGAAAGGTTCTTTTCCATTACACATTTCAAAAGACGGCGGAGCTGCTGCACCGTGGGCTGACGGTCTGTCACCACGTTAAATAATAAAATTACTTAAAAATAATAAAAGTGTGTTAAAATATTAATAACATTATTAATATTAGTGCTAAAATATAAAAAAAACATACAATTCAAAATATTTTAATTATTTTAAAATAATATAAAAATAAATATTATTTTGCGCCCATGTGCAATGTGGATCCCAAATCTAATCTGATGCATCCAGCTCAAGGCTGATCTTAGGAAAGAGATTCTTAATACAGCCTATAGATTCGACAAAAAGGTATGTGGGGAATATAATATTTCCCGAAAAACAAAAAAATTTTAATTTTTATACTTATAGAAAATTTCTATATAGGGTATCTTAACCTAACCCCCCTCCAGTTAGATGCGCAAAAGTTTGCCTTAAATCTAATTTTGGGGGCAGGTACATTTTTACGGCCACCACCATAGATCCCCACATGGACTAATTGTGCTGCTGGCCAAGACTGTATCTGCCGCCGCCGCACATTAGCGTACAGTGCCGCCCAAATAATTCATCCCTCTACATATTGAATTGTACTGCAGTTTCACCTGGAGCCCCAGCAATTAAATAAAATAACAACAAAAAAATAAAAGAAAAAAAATCGAAAAACAAGAAACAAAATTAGGAACATGTGTGTACAGTGGTACAGTGTTTAAAAAAAAAATGTAACAATAATTAAATACAAAAACAATAAGGAGTTAAAAGATAGGAACAAGTGTTTACAGTGGTACAGTACAGTAGGTAAAAGAAAAATTACAGTGGTACCACGTACAAGAAACTTGTGAAAAAAAATAATTAATACAATATAAACAGAAACAGGTGTGCATAGTGGGAAAAGGCAGATAATATTTGTGAAAAAAAAATAGATAAGAAAAATTAAAAAAAAAAAAATTAAAGAAAAGGAAACTGTTAGAAAAAATTATATATATATATATATAACAGATCTGTATCTGTTTAGATAATTATATTTTTAAAATTTTCTGAGTTAAAATTAGTATGAATTAGATTAAATTGAACAACAAAAATACACATACATATATAGAAAAAAAAATATATCCCACATGATAAAAATTTAATATTACAAACAAAAAACAAAAAACACACAAAACAACACAACAAGAAAAATATAAATCTCAACATGAAACAAAACAATCCGCATGATACAGGACACTGTTGGAAGGCCTTCCATCGATTGCTCTTCAGATAAATGTATGTAAGTCACACGTTTTTATTTTTCTTTATTCTTTTCACAATGAAAAATTTTATTAAACTTTTATTATCCCCTTATTCCTATACATTGAAAAAAAAAGTTCCTTAAAATAATGCGTATCTACAAAAAGGAAAAGTAAAATTTATATTAAAAATAAATACAAAAAAAAATAATATAATACAAAAAAAAAAAAAAAAAACGAAACAAAATGAAAAAAATATAGAGTATAGAATATGATAGACTAGTTTTTTTCTATGCACATTTTGTTTACACCCCCTGCCATAAAAATAAATCCACCTTAGTATGTTATTAATTAGAGAGGAATTTTATTTCTTTAATTTTTTCCAATTTATTTAAGTAAGAAAACAATTTAATTAAACTTGTTTATGGAAAGAAAAAAAAGTTTTTGAATTTGTTGAATTAAAATTAATTATAAGGAAATATGGATTTTTTTTTTTAAAACTAATATTTCGATATATTATAAATAATGGTGGTAGATTAAACAAAAAAATACAAATAATTAAAATGTTAATTATAAAGTAAACATTTTCTGTAACTAGAAAAAAAACAACACAAAAACAAAAATCTATTAAATTTAAAGTTAGGAAGATCACATTAAATAACTCAATGGAGTATATAATAGTGTCATTTATTATTCAATAAATATTGTTATTAGTTTGATATGATGAAATAAAAGTTTTTTTCCTGTTGACATGGGTTTATAATAATATAAGGGTTTAGGGCATCTCTATAAAAATAATCGCATAGTTGGGTGGGTAAAGACCGCGACGATCGAATACTAGCTAAGATCCTCCAAATTCATTTTTGACAGTCTGGGTATATAAAGCAGCCATCAATTTGTTAATCGAATTTTTAATAATTTTGCGTTTGTTCCAATTTTTGGATCGTTCTAGATTTTCGTTGTTAGGAAGCTTAGCTTCCATGTTAGTTTCAGTAGGGACTTTATAAAAATAAAACTTTATGTGGTAAGAGTTCTACAGGACACAGCAAGCCCACCCCACCCCGAAAGAGCTAGGGAATTAAAGGGTCCCGACCCCCGCTGAGACACCAGTGACTCCCGGTATTCACACTCAAAGATGGATAACCTTTGAGCAATAATCTTGTTTGCGTGAATGTTAACTAAATGTCTGACTCCCAACCGTGGGGCCCGATTACATAAGTGTCTGACTCCTACACGAGGGCATCTACATTTAGTTACATTTTACTGCATCAATTTTTTTTGTTAAGACTAGCGCTGGTTTGCTAAATAAGTTTTTGGCGACCAACGTGAGGAAAGGTTACAATATTAGCACAACGCTGTTTGACTTAATGGTAACATAATTGTACAGCAGGCTATTTCGGCAGAAAAGGCAAAAAAAAAGGTGCAGCTTTATGATACCCTGCAGAAAAAGCTTTTCCCTGAAGACAGCTTACCTCAGACTAGAAAAATAAATGAATACTTTAAAGTCAAATTGAAATAGAATAGTAATAACTAACAGCCGTTTCTACTTCTTGTCTTGGTCTAGTTCCTTCGCCGTGACCTATGTCAATGTTAAATATAAAGGCCAGAAAACCTGTTTAAATAAGACTGGAAATCTGGATTTTGGTTATCAATATAGTAATACAGACTTAGCCTTAATTAATTGAACTAAACGAGTAGCTGCGGGTTTCAAGTACCTTTAAGTGCATATTCGTAGAATAAACTACACAAGATACTCGTATTTGGTATGCTGAAATGGGCTATAAAAATACATTTCTGAATAGTTAACGTAGTTAAGCTGGCAAATTATTTGCACGAAAATATTTTTGGCTTCGGGCTAAGGAACTTCCGGTCCGACTCTGCCTCTACCATGCGCTCCACAATTGGCACTTGGCGTGTGTGGCGTACATTTCACTTTAGCGGCTAAAAGGGGCAAGCTGAGAGGTGAGAGTTGCAGTGGGCGGGGAGTTAGCCCGCCGAAGTGTGGGTGCAAAATATTTGCGTTCGGCTTTCTGTTTTGTTTGCTGCTCAAAAGGTTTGGTTTTTTTGGTTTTTCTTTTATTGGAACGTGATTTATGCGACTCGACTCGCTTCAGCAGCAATGGAATAAACAATTTTCAACTAAAAGGAGACCAGAGAGTTACAGGGCAAAAAGTTTCAGCACTGAGCTGAAAAATAAATTATTTTCTAAATGCATCTTCTAGATACAACCACAGGTACAACCTTTGGGATGGAGTATATTCTTTTTCCGGTTCAACAGCTGATTCCAGGACTCATTTTATCACTTGCTTTGAGCCACTTTAGACTCAAAGAAGAGCTTGGCGCCGTTTATAAGAGCCTTGGAAATATTTATAGAATGATTGAATCCAGAATCCAGTATGACGCATAACGACAGACTTCTGGCCAAGTCTTTGGCTTCATCGAACTCCACATTTTCACCCACATTCAGTCGGCCACTTAAATCTTCTACCTTTGTCTCCAAATCATCTCAGCATCGGTTGAGGCTCGTATTAGACGCATTAAGCTTACGCTTTTGCCAAGCCTTACAAATCTCCTTATATGAGACGCATGAGGCGAATGAGCATCCTTCAGATACATACGAAGTGACAAGGACTCAACGGCTTCTCAATACAACTATCTCCAATTTCGTGAGTACCTATCCTTATTTTGTTGTCGCCGGCGATAGCTACTCCATCGTCAACAGTTTTTGCCTTGGCATCGAGTTCCGTAAACTTACTTACTATTGTTAAACAAAGAAGTTGAAGAGTACAAAGAGTAGTGTTTTTTCCAGCCGGTTTGAGTGGATGTTGTCTTGTTTTCAGTTGGACTAAGAGTATTGATTTAATTTAATTGTTTACAAAGTGTTTTTTGTTCATATTTGCTTTGCCATTCGGTGCTCTGCGCTGCTCTGCTCAACCTCTGAAACCAGTCCCTAGACACGTACTCCAATCAGTCTGGGCAGACCATTCCTCTGTTACAGTTCCCAAGCTAACGATCCGAACGCTTCGCTCTTCAGCAGCAAGTTAATGAATGTGGAGAGCAGCGGAGAGAGTGACTAGGTGTGTGAGGAGAGTACTTGGGTTTTTCGGGCCCTGTTAACATGCCATGGCCATAAACAGTTATTTAAGCTTTTATTGGTTACTCTCTTTTTTGCGCCCTGACATTTCACGTTTTATTTGTCAAACAGGAGGCCAAAAGACTGACGACCGACGACTGATGACTGACGGCCATAAACGGTCAGCTGCTCTAGCAACCAAAGCAAACCAACTAACCAGACGACAAAGTGGCAAGCCGCTCGCCCAGTTATTTGACGTGCGCCACAAGGTAGGCACAAGCGATGGGAGATGGGGCTGCCTTCTGGGGTCCTGCTGCTGGAAAGGAGCTCACGTTTCTCACATTTTGGGACGCAGTTTTATTTATTCGCTCATTTCGTGTGCAAAAATATTTGGTGATAACGAGCCGGCGACCCAAAGCGGCTTGTCATGTTTAAACTATATTTATTTGCTGCTTCCACGGCAACAATAAAATATTTTTTACTCTCTCGCCCCCTCTCCCTCTCTCTCTGTAGTATATATATATATATATATATATATATATATATTGCTACATGTAATTTTTTGTGGGTTAGCTAGCCGAAAAAAAAGAAATGTCCACAAAAAGTCGGCGGTATCGGCATTTAATTTACATTGCAAAGTTTCGTTTCGTTTTGCGAGAATATAATAAAATGCAGAGAACTGAAACTGAAACTGGAAATGAAAATGGAACTGGAACTGGGTTAAGCAAAAGTGGATAGCAAAATAATAGCGAAGGCTGCGACAAAACAAGAAGGCCAAAGGACAACGCTTGGACAACGGTCCAAGCCAACCTGAAGAGGAAAAAAAGAAAATATCAAACAGTATAAGTTCTGCAGGTCCTTAACCAGGATACTATTTCAGCATATGCAGCACGCAGCACCAAGGACTCCATTCCTCAAATATGATTCTCTCTGCTTTCAGCTAGCGAAATTTTCAAGCTTTTTATTCAGTTTCTTTTTATTTGGCCAAAAGGATCAAAACAACTTGCAGCCTCAGTTGCAGTAATATTCACAGTTTGGGCCACAATTGTTGTTGTTGTTGTTGTTGTGAGTTGGTGGCCAAGTCGATTTTCGTGCCTTGTCCTGCCTTACCTTGCAGCAGAGTGTAAGTTCTTCAATTCTGAAGGCAATTGGCTGCCAGCCAGCGAGTATTTGGTGTGAAATAATATCAGAAAAAAATTCACTTCATAAAAAAGGGGCAATAAAAAAGAGCTGCAGCCAGTGAAATTGAAAGGCAAGCTGACGCCTACAAGAACTTGCCGCATAAATTGCATTGAAGGCGAAATTGAAAAACAAATAAACTATGGCCGTGTCCAGTGATCATAATTAATGATAGGTGTGCTTTAAGCCAAGGCAGGAAACCTTTCTTGGTCCTGCGTATTACTTTTCTTTTTCTCACCAAACACCATAAATCTCAATATATATAACTCAAGTGGACGCCGAAGTCAAATTGATTACTTAAAATATTTCTAGCGGCTGCCGTTGGCTTTTGCTCTTCCAGCTTCTCCGCTCTTCTCTGTGTTTTCTTTTTGTTGCGCGAAAATGACATTTGACATTTGGCAGCGCATTAAAGCTATAATTTCCCATTACTCGTGACTCGTGACTCGACCAAGAGCATAAAAAAAAAACTTTTTTTTTGTTTCGCTTTGGACCAACCACTGCAAACATTAATAAGCCAATTGATATTTTGTTAAAAGGGGGCATGGGCATCAGTTTGTCATATTGGGATGCGCCCCTGGGTGCCCACACATGCGTGTTCTGGTCCTGGTCCTGGTCCTGGTCCTGGTCCTGGTCGTTTCTGGCGTGTGCTGGAACGCATTTATCCCGGCAGGCGTTGAGGCTAATTGCAATTTATGTACGCAATAAAACATTTGCCCAACTGAACTGGCCCGTTCCGTCAAGGACGCCACCAACGGCTGTCATTCGTTATGGCTTGTGGTTATAAATTTATGAAAAAAAATTGCAATTAACTGGGGATTGGGCAGCAATGGGCCAACCACTGGCCAAGGGCAAAGGCATGCGGTACCCGACAGTCCGGTGGCTTTATTAATAATTGGGGACCCCCTTCGAATGCTCAAGTCAATTGAGTTCAATGCGAGCTGTGCAAATAATCATAAAAATTGATGTTCATTTTATTTGACTGCAGTTTTAAACGTTGATTAAGTTAACTGCTTGTATGTACGAGTGTGTGTGTATTCAATCAGGACATTTTTACAGCATTAAATCAATATATCGCATGAAAAATACATTAGAGTAATGTAAAATAGAACTGCTGCAGTCGTCATGCTTAAAGTACTAAAAGTAATCTGATCGAGTTACCAATTCCGAAAGTATTCGGTGTCAGCGAACAGGTGGGTCAAATCAGCAGTGGGCTGCTTTTTTTTGCTGGCACAAAATCGAATTAGAAATACTCTTTTTAGAGCTATAAAAAATGCCTTCCAGTTCCAATTTAAGAGCAGCTCTTAATAACAAATTCAAGTTTTTATAACACATTTTTTAATCTATTCAATTTTTAGCCGTTATACCGAGAAAAAATGAGTTTTTCCTGAGTTTTTTTGTATGGAGAAAAGGGGACTTAAATAAATCAATTACTAAATATATTTGCCAGCAAATAAAATGAGAGAGTTATGTGAAAAAAGAGGGAAAAGTACAAAACAATGTTGGCTATAAATAACGTTTAAAAAATTGCTTATAATCAAAATTAATATGGCTTTTAATTTACTAAAAAATAAACGCTGTAATGAGGCCTAAATATGTAAAATAAAATTACCTTAGATACTGGAAATAAATTCGATTAAATCAGCATTGTGAGACTATCAAGTTTCAATTTATTGTAATTATTTTGATGTAATGTTAGTTTGATAGAATCGGGTGGATTATGCCTGAAACTAGATAGAAATAATCACTAATTGGTTGAAATAACTATAAGTAATTGCTGCAAATTAATTTAAGTTGAGTCGCTTTTAAATTTGTATTGTTTAATGCTTCTTTTTAGCTTGTTTTACAATAAACCAATGAATAAATAGATATTTGTTGTTTGTTTCATTGCAGCACTCTTAAGCTGTTTTAATCTATTCTTCATTGACTAGCTCAAGTATCCTCTTGGGAAACTATACAGAAAAAGGCTAGAAATTTTAGCTGCAGCTGCTTAAAAGACAGGCTTAGATAAGTTGATGAAATACCAAGAATCTTTTTTATTTATAATAAAAATCACTGAGGAACTGTGACTGCGACTGCAGTAAAATCAATTTATGCTCATCTCTGTTCACACAGAGCCCCCTCTGACCACAGTCAGTACAATTCCGTTATATCAGGACGCATTCATTTATCCATCATCGACGTTATATGATGCGTTGGCAGAATGTGTCATCGTTTCGCCGTCTGCTTTGCTGTATTTGGCTTGGAAGCGGCTATATCGACAGTAGACAATGCTGCTCAATAAAAAACCATCCGCTGACTCCTCGCTCACAGCAGGAATATGCCAGAAGAAGTACGAGCAAGGATGAGGATGAGGGCGAGGACGAGTTGATATGCGAATGTGAATGGATTGGGGGGCTGAGAGAGGATGATGCTTGAGCGTAATTGGCTTGTCATTGAAAACTTTGTGGATAATTAATGGCTAAAACATATCACACACGATATTTTATGGCTTTAGCTGAGGATTGCCAAACTCTCCTCCTTCCAACAAGCATGACTTGCTCTCCCTTCACCTGTGTTTTAAAAGTCAGTCAGCAAGTTGTGTGCGGTTTAAGCTTTATTTAATCTTTATATTGTTTTAGCAAAGGTTTAATTCTTATTTTTCAACTAATTGTTGTATTGCTAAGAGTATTATTTCTTTATCAGTTAGCAAAAGGCTGGAATCGAAGTGTTTTTGTTAATTAAATTAATTAACATCTGCTCAAAAGTGCTGAATAAAAGTCTTTATTAAAGGCTCATTTAATTGCAGCCTATGGTGAATTGTGTAATATTAATTTTGCTATAATTTCCATTGTTATTAAAATATGCTTTGCATCGACAATTATTTATTGTTTTATCAAACCTGTTATTTTAAATTGAAGCAAAAACAATTGGAAGGGCATTAGAAGAACTTTTTAGGTGCTTAAAACTGAATTGAAGTGCTAGAAATTTGCATTTGCAGCTATATAAAATAAATGTAAATTTAATATTGATTCAAGATCGAACAAATGAATGCTAAATAAGTATATTTAATCACACAGTCTAGAGTCTCCTCTTCCATACAACACAAGGGAAGGACAATGCCTGGCAAAGGTCGTTAGGGTATGGCTCTCTGTCCGTCTGTCTCTCTGTCTGTCCATAGAAGTCTCTATATGTAGTGTGTTCCATTAGCAAAAGGGATGCATTGCTTAAGCGAAGAAGTAAACTTCTTAATTTCCGTGCCACATAAAACTTATCTTCATTTTGTGCAGCGTTTCTACTCTTTGTTTTGGCCATAAAAATCACAACATGTTCAGCTGGAATGCAAACTGGCAAATGGTAAAATGGCAAACGCAAGTTTCCGACTTTGGGCCAAAATGCATTTGGCTGTTGGCGACGCTTGCGTTGTTGTCCTAAGCAAAACTTTTGGGGCTTCTCTAAGGTCGAATGCAGAATTATGTATTCAAGGGACAGGACAGCAGAGGACTGGCAGGACATACTCCCAGGGTCGGCACTTTCCTTTCTACTAACTGTTGCTGTTGCCGTTGTTGTTGCATTATTTTAATGTTCATTAGGTTAAGTTTTGTGCATTTTCCGTTGGCATTCCCGTTGCTCATTTGTGCAGCAATCTCCCGTCGACATCCTGCGCTGCCCACTCCTCCAGCTGCAGCTCCAGCTCCAACTCCAGCTGTAACTTTAACTCAAACAACTTCTATTTCATTTCGGTACGATAAACTTTTGCATTCCGTTCCCCGAATACTCCTCAAAGTGCGACTCAAACAGCGACTGAAACTGCGATTTCAGCGAACTCGTCACAACTTTTATGTCCATGAAACTGTTTGGCAGAAGTTGCCTGCTGTTTATATTATATATTTCTTCAGCTGATCGCCGGTCAGTTGGCCTGTCATAATTTTAATTAAAGACCAGAAAGAATAAGAGAGAAAACACCGAAGATTTCAATACTCTAACAGTTCGTATCGAAGATTAACTAAAGTTGCATCAATTTGGTTGGTTCCTATGACATTATTTAAGTATCTCTATTAGCAATAATTTTTAAGTAGCATGTCCAGCTATGTCTGGCGTTGCATTATGCTTTGGAACTTTACAATGGCCGCTGCGGGAAGGATTACAAATTCTCATTCACTTACTACGGCAGCCAAGGATGCTTTGCTTTTTAGACTGCCTGTGGCGTCGTCTATTGTCCAAACTTCGCACAAGAAATCCAATTTCCATTTGACCACTGAATTTGTGCTCAGCGCTTGTTAAGCAATTGTTTCTGTTTCTGTATCTATATCTGTGCGCCGAACACAGAGTTGTCGTCCTGTTGAGTCGTGACATGTTTTAAAATTGTATAAAAAGAACATAAAAAATAGGTAAGGAATAAGGATAAGTCATAAAGCAATCAATACATCAATCCAAGACATCCGCTGCTTGCTCGAAACATTTTCTTTTATTTATTTATTGCATTTGCTATATTGTTGCTTGCTCAGAAGATTATATTTTAGTAAGATTTTAATAGTTTTATTACTTTTAATTTAAAATAAATTAAATACACAACTTCGTGACACGCGCCCATCTCTGCTTTAAGCCAGCCAATTTGCTGCAATCGAATTGGCAATTCGCGATAACTTTTCTTCTGTTTTTTTTTCATTTCTGTTCTTCTGCTTTGTCCCTGACCACACGGTTACATCCTGGACACTCTGACAGTTCATTAGTATCGTATATCCTGTCATATTTGTCGCCGTTTGACATTTTTATTATACAACGCTGGAGCATTATGAAGCGCTTTCGTGCCATAGAACCAAAAAAGAAAAAAGGGAACGGAAAGTAACTCAAAGGAGAACTACAATAAAAGCTGAAAATAAGTGAATGAAAAATTTACAGAATCCTTGTCTCCCCTTCCCTCTCTCTCTCTCTCTCTCAGCGAAAAACCAGCTTGATTATTATCTGTGGCTGTCTGATACCCTGCCAAGAGGAGGTAATACAATATTGTCAAGTCAGTGGAACCTGCTTAATAATATCAAATTATATTCCATGAAAACTTTCTTAAGTGTTCTTTCAACTTCCTTAACCAAAAGCCTAGCTGCAGCTGTTTAGACTTAGAAATTTTGGAGTTTATTTAGAACAAAATTTGAGGTAAGACTGTGCCTAAAAATGTTTGGCTTTTTGAAAATAGTTTGGATATAATTTCGACTCAATTAGCTGAAAACTTAATACTTTGAATATATTTAAGGGCATAATACAGTCGGCGCCTTAAAACCTTCCTTACCCTTTGTTTTATTATGCATTATGCCGTCCACCCAGTCTGGTTTTATAATCAACCATACAGTCAAGTTGGGGGCGGATTTATTAAGTTTTTGTCTTCGCCTTATTCCGACTTAGCAGCGCTGCTGTGGCTAGAAGTAATTTGTATAAAAGTATAAGTGACTTTTATAAGATGCGACATTAGGTAATGCTTTCGCTCCCCTCCCGCAATCCCTTCCTGCTCTGAATTGTTACATTTTCCACTTGGTATGGGAGCAGAGTTAATTGAATACTCGTTCTAGTTTTTGTTGGCTGTTAGAAGAGGTGCGGGAACTTTTTATTTGGCTTGTTGTGTTGGCAAAACCCTAATTGGTATTATAGTGTCCAAAACGTGACTTTACTGGCAGCTTAAAAAAGAAATAATTTGTGTTCAGAGACAAAGAAAGAGAGAGAGAAGTTCAAGAAAACCTAGCCAACAAGAGCACATTTTGGCTTGGACATTCAGTTACCAAGGAAAACAAGTTATGATTGTTAAAGCTGTAGCACTTTTTCGATGGCTTAAAGTAAGTAAAATAAGTTCTTTGGCTTTCATAATTTTAATGTGGGCTTGGAGCAGCTGAAATACTCTGTAAATTCATAAAAAACTTTCTATGCAAATGTGGCTTAAATTATAGCGTAAATATTGGTAATAATTTATAGACGCAAAGGCAACATAAAATCACATTAAGCTTAACAGGATCGACACGAAATTGTAGCACACATGTTCGACAACAGCTCAGACACACCTAAACAAGCTGGCAATATCCAGTTGTATTCCGAAAGCTGGAATCGGAGGCTCCATCTGGTGAACAAGGAACGCTCCTAATGGTACCAATCAACAGCCGTGTCAGTTACAGGCGTGTCAGTTACATCAGAATAGACCAGCTACGACCATAGACTTTTGTTAATGAGATTTGTAGTATCATAAACTGCCTTTGCATCCTTCCCTTTCTGTCTTTAAGTAAATTAAACGTTGCATTTTAACATGTTTTTGGTGAAAAATTAGATATTTTTCATAAGACACGTTTCCTGGCAAGGTCATAATATCCTCAGTAAGAGTATAACAAAGTCAGCAGCCAACTTGATGCAGAAATAATAAGCGCTAATGAATTTTTAATTTTTTCTCATTTGTTTAGAATTCTACGGGCATAAAATTCATGTGCACTTCATTGGTAGTGCTTGTATCAAATTGACGTTAATTGGGTTCAAAATAAATTGGCTATTTGGTTATTAAATTATTAATTTGGCTTTAAATCAATTGCTGAGCTATAATGGCATTTGGAAAACGACTTTAATTTCATTTGGCCATGACTGATACTCTGGCCAATATACAAAAATAAAGACATAAATAAAGATATTTGATATAAGATCTCTTTATAGGCTATGAAATTGAGAATATCATAATGAATTCTTGAAGCAAAATAAATTGAAAATTTATAAAAAAAATTGGATTAATAAGATAAGGTAAGAATAATTATAAATTAAAGGGAATATAAAGATTTACCTGGCAAGAAAAATAATTTTAAAATTTATTAGGATAATTTTAATAGAAATTCTTTACTATATAATTACACTAAATTCTATGATATTCCTTATTCCTTTCCGGCTTCAAGTGTCCTTAATTTAAAATGAATTTAAATATTTGAGGAGAAATAAAAAGTCTTGATATATAAATTCAAACCTATCCTATACTTTCACTTGATTTCAAAAGGGTTTTAGAAATTTTTGACTTATTTAATTTATTAAGCCAAAGTTAATCAATTTAAAAAGACTAAGAACATAAAATAAACAAGAATTTGTATTATATAAACTGTCTTTAATTTTTTCCCTTCTAGTTATTAAATAATTATTAATCAAATTGATATATTCCTTATAGCGAATCCTATACTTTCACTTGATTTCAAAAGGGTTTTAGAAATTGCTTTTAATTTAGTTAGTGCGTAATTAGTGCGTCCAATCAATTTAATATAGAGCTAAGAACATAAAATAAACAAGAATTTGTATTATATAAACTGCCTTTAATTTTTTCCCTTCTAGTTATTAAATAATTATTAATCAAATTGATATATTCCTTATAGCGAATGTATAAACATTTGATTTTCTATACGTTACCCTCACTAGAAATGTCTACAAAGAGTATTAAGAGGGTTAAAATGTCGGCACAACATTTCCAATCGGAAATTCCAGACGTTTATCGAGGTTGAGGCATTTGCAGAGTATCTGCTAGTTGAGCATTGCTACTGGCTATAGTTTATTGTAATATTGACGGTGCTGTAGCTGCGGCATTGGGCGCTGATGTTGCGCTGTTTGGTTGTTATATTTTATATCTTTGCCTATACATCTGCTGAGCTGATATGGCATTTGGGGAAAACGAGCTTTATTTCATTTGAGCCTTGGCTGATACTCTGGCAGCTCACTATACATATATATACAGACATATATACAGATATTTATATATAGTCTGCGTCTGCTTTTCATGTGGAAGCTATGCAAATTGTTATGCTAATATCATAATTAATTCGTTGGGGAAACAGGCCGGAAACAAATTGGGCTTTTGAATGAGTTATTGTGTTTTTTTTGTGTTGTGGTATGTTGCGGAATTATAGCCACGGAATAGTATTTCGGGACTATGGAGTAGATTTGCTCTGGCCAGTTTTTATTTTTATCTATTTTTCGGGCATTACACAGGAAGAGCACAAAACAAAATAAAACCAATGACCTTCATGGCACAGATATTATAAATTCCATTGAGTTGAGTTGTCACACATAACGACGGAGCACTCTTTCCGCTCCTCTTATCTCTCTTTCTTTCTCTCTCTGCCAGAAATTGACAGCAATTGTCTATGAGATCTGTGGCCGTCTGATTATGCCATATTTACATATTTCCATTGGTGGCTCGATCAATATTTGGCTATATAAAAGGGAGAGAAATTAGAGTAACTTATAAATATTTTATGGAAATTATCAATAATAGTTTAGCTAACTATTGAAAGGCTTAATAAAAAGTTGAAATTAAAAATTGAAGTTTATTTTATTTTTAGCTTTTTCCTACATATTTCCTTAAATTTGCGCCTTTTGTTTGCCTTTCCTTTCACTTTTTTTACTTTTGTTTGCTTTTCTTTACAATGCTTTTCTTTTCTTTTCTCTGTTTTATTTTATTTTATTTATTTTTCTTGGTTTCCTGTAACACTCTCATATCTAGCGCTTCATTGTCGCTCGCATACAGTTCACCTTACTGTATATATATCTATATATATAGCTATATATATTTAGGGGAGTGATTTTAATTGAATGGGCGAGTGAAGTAATTGCAGCTTCGAGTGAATAACATCTGCGTATGTTTATTTAATACTTACTTACTGGTCCCTCGCCTCTAATTTGAGCTAATTTGCAGGCACCACTTTTTTTTTATTTTTCTCCTTACTTTTTCTCCTCTCTTTTTGCTACTTACTCGTCCTGCTGCCTGCCGCCATAGATTTCATTAATTTGCCATTAATTTGTATTTTTTTTGCAGTCGTTTTTGGTCTTGTTGATTTTGCTTTTCGCTGGCAGCAAGAACTGGCGCATTAGTTCAACCCATTTGGGGGCTAATGAACTTACTGAAGGGTTATTCGTCATCATCATCATCATCATCATTGTTGTGATTATGATGATCATAATTCACATCCCTCTTTGGTTACTTGACTTATGCCAGACGTTTTCGAATTCGGCTGGCTTAGTTTTTGAGCAGCGTTTTCTAAATTACTTTGAGAGATAATGATAAATTAATTTGCAGCTCTCCAGTTTACATAGTTCACAATAAGTGCTTTGGGGGCTCACAACAACAACAACAGCAATTTCTATTAAATATTCTCTTAAAGCCAAGCTAAAAGAAGGCATTGAAAATATATCCAGCAAAGTATATCTATATCTGTGTAGAGGAAAAACTACATAGAGTATATTAAAGGAGCTACCCGAAGTAAAATTTTATAGCATACTTTATAGCGCAGAATAAAATAAAAATAAGCTATTTCCACAGTTTAGAGCACATTTTAATCGCACTGCATTTATTCATCAAATCATTTATGAAGTTTACTGGGAAACATATAACCTGCTCGCTTAGTATTCACCTTAATCAGCCTCTGCTCTACTTGTAATGCTCGACTGACTGCCACAAGAACATCAGGGCATATATTATAAGTGGATATAGCCTTATCCTTGGCTCAGACTCGAGTCAGCTACGATTATTTTCCATTTGACCCCAAAAATGTGAGTGAACTCAATTATGGGCAGGGCAGGGCATGCTAATGAACAAAAATTTTTGGCACAAATTTCTGTTCAAAATTTTGTGACATTTGTGAGGAAAGCTGACTAGGACGGGTCTGACGACAGCGCACGACACGATTAATAATTGTCAGTAAATATTTTGGCGTTTTGGAAAGGGATATATACTATAACCAGGGGCAATCATGTTCAAATTAATATACCCAATGTGTTGTACAGTCACAAATTTGCGAGTTCAGGTCGAGCCCAACAATTGCTGTTGTTGCTGGTGTTGGCCAGGCTCGTACCTTCACCTTGTAAACAAGATAATTATGCCAGCAACTATGACAGCGAAGTTCCTGTTCCTGGACTGTTGTCCATACGCCGCTCTCTTTCTCTTTCTCTGTCTCTGGCCATTTGTCCCCATTTCTGAGCTTTGGGTCTCGTGGGTGGCCCAACGTAAACTCATTTCCTGCCAGACAATTTTGAGTGCTACACGGAATTGTTGACAATGGCAGGGCAGGGTGCAGCGAGTTAAAGCGTTTTGTGTATTGGACTTAAGGAGTACGAGTCTAAAGGACTATACAGGACCTAATGAGACTACTGTGTCGACGCTAACCCGGCTCTTGTCTTTGCTATTGACTTGGCTTGTTAGCGACGCGAGCAAATAAACAGCATGTTAAATCCTGTCGACACTTTAGCTAAATTTTGGCAGTTGCCAATTGGCAACAAATCTGAGCAATTCCAGATTGTTATGCAAATATTAACAACAAAGAGCTTGTATTGAACTAAGTTTAGTACAGCCATAGAAGGAGTATTAATTATACTACATTTAGCAAAAAAGAGCATACCAAATCGTCATTTCACAGCTGTTAACTTGGTTAAAACTTCAGGAATGAAGGCGTCTGGAATCTCTGGCAGCTTAAGTGTTGTTTTGGTCTGATTTTGCATAATATATTTGTAGATTATTATGGATTTACTTGTCATTTCTTGAACTAAATCCTAGTCGCTACATAATTGCCTGAGGGCTGGAGCCCACCAACACCCAATGATTGGGCCTTTAATCATATTGACGCCACACAGAAATTATCTGAGCCAAATGTCAAAAAAAAAGAAAATAAAAAAAATACGAAGAAGAAAGTTGCCGATATCTGTTGTTGGCTATGAACCTGTTTATTTATTTGAGCTTATTATTGGAAAAGTTGTTCCCAACTTTGCTAAGCTTTTGTTATGATGACGACGGCGATGATGATAATAATGATGAGCCAATGGCCGCAGAGGCGTTCCTCCTTTTAGATTTATCGAAGCTCCCATTAATAAATATAAGTACGCGTTGCTGCTCCTCGTTGTTGCTGTTGTTGCAGCAACTCTCCAGCGTCCGCTTCAACGGCCAACACGTGCCTCACCGACTCACGCCAAACTTTTAGATACCTAACAAAAATTATCCCAAAAAGGAAGGGTATGTGCCTCATGCCGAGGATAGAAGGTAATCCGAGACTCTATTGCCAAAATATCTCGACTTGTATTAAAGTAACTCGTAGTCCCAAAATTTTTCCATTTATTTCCATTCGTTCTTAGCCGCAATTTATTAGCTATTCAGAAGTTAAAAGAAGGAAAGGATTGCTCAAAAATTTCGATACAAAAAGAAGGATAAATACGGCTAAAGCGAAGATCAGTATAAGCATGAAAGTAACACAATTTATTTATTGTTTAAAAAACAAATTTCAATAATTCAGTTCTAAACTGAGAATATAACTCTTTCTTGTGCGTTGAAAATGCCTTTCAGGACATATCAAAAAACATATTAAAAATGCATCAGAATGTTTAAATTTCGTGAGTAAATCATAAGACTCCTCCATTATGATTGCAGAGTGTGGAAAAAAAGAGAGCATCGTTCACGTTGATGAAGTTATCGACAGCGTTAGTTAAAATCCACTTCAGTAAATCTTTTGGCAAATGAAAAAACAAAAATGGAGCCTGCGGCCTGACTATATCCCTGCCCTTATCCTTAGCCGTGCCCCTCCCTAGCCCGTATAGGTGCTCGTATTGGTATCTGGTTTTTGGCTTTTTGGTATTTGGTATCTGGTTAGCTCCCAAGGAGCCATAAAGCACAACACGTACGCCAAACTTATTGATTTTCGGTCTGCCATGCAGTTTGCGGCTTTTGACTTAGTTAACGAAAATTATGAAAATATTTGCGATGCGCACTTGGCAACCGGAAGCAGCATCCATGATGAATTCTCCACAGTATACAGAGCCCTCTGTCTACAGCCTTCCCCCTGCAGCCCATGGAAAGGTTTTTTTATTATGTTTTTGGGGCAATTTAAAATCTTTCGTGCGTGATTCGTCATGAAGTGTACTGAGGCTGAATGCCGAATGCTGAGTGCGAGTGTGAGTTATATTTTAGATTTGGATGATACTCGCCCAAACAAGTTGATACGCTTCACTGGCCTAGAAACTGAGCACTACATATATTTTTCTATATATTCCATAGAAGAATTACCTAGCCACTTTTGGGAGCAGTAGAGCAGAAGGACTCCACAGAGTCCTGACTCTGCTCTCTGTTCAATTTTTAAATAATATTTTTCGTATTTACTGTGTTTCTTCTTGCAAATTTAAATTAATTGAGCATAAAATAATGGTTATTTTAGTCTTAAAAAGAGTTCTACATATTTAAGTCGCCTTGTTTACTATGAGCATAGTTTCTAACAAAGTTTTTATACCCTTTTTTAGAGACAGGTAGTACGGCGTATAAGCACCTCTGGCTTTACGAAAATATTCGTAAAAATCCGGAAGAACGGAAAACCTACTAAAACATAAAACAGATGGAAACAAAAATCAAAACAAAACATGAATGGGAGTTTTTGGTTCGATTTAATTTTCATTTTCATTTTCGTGTTAAAGTTGAGGCATTAAAAGCCGAAGCACAATATTCTCTATTGCTTGTATAACATATTTGCTCCAATGGCTTGGCAAAGGGTTAATGCAGCAGGAGCACAAAAAAAATGAGAGGAGGAAAAAAGGAAAAAAAAATGCGTCCATAAAATTGTAACCCGTCTCGCGCAACTTGTGAGCATGTGTTTTGAGATTTACTCCAAAAGAGCCGGGAAATGGAAGCGGCAATAGCTGAATGAGTGACGTCTGACGGTAGATGAGTTGAGTCCAGTCGAGTTGAGTTCTGCCGAGTTGAGTTGAGTTGAGTTGAGTAGACTGCCTAGATCCGCTGAGATTAGAGTGTAAGACGCGTGGTTTAATGAGCTGGAAACAAGCCTCGAAGCCGCACAGAGAAACCCTTTAAGATTCCCCATAAAAAAGACTTGGATTTTAAAGACACTTTTCGGTAAAGAAAAAGGAAATCAAAATGATTGAATAATTAATGCGTAATGCTTTAATTGAAGGAAAGCAAGAGCTTAAAGCATATCAAAGCAAAAAGGAAGATAAAATAGGAAATTGAAAGGGTTGAGGCACAGAAAAATGTAAACGGATGAGAAATGTCTATGGCGAATATTATTTATATGAAATCTTAAGAGTGATTATTTATTTATTTATTTATTAATAAATCGACTAATTGCAGTCGATTAAAGGATTACAAAAGATTAATATAATTATTATATAAATTAAGTTAAAATTTAGAAATTAATTAAATTAAAATTTACAAGTAAGATTAAAATTGAATTACATTTAAGCCTTCTGGGGTATTAAAATCAATCAATTTTTATGGTCCAACATTTGTTGCACAGGATTGGGGAAAACCCAGGCAAAAAACCCAATCAGACCAGGAAAAAAGGCGAAAAAGAAATATAAAGATTGTTGAAAATAGAATCAAAAAAGAACATAATAGACAAAAGGATAGAAAGAACGAGAGTAATAAAGTAAGATAACACATCACATGGACATACATAATAAACAATGTGACCGTGTGCCCCAATTTGATGGAACCGAGGATCAATAGTAGATGGAGCAGATGCATCAATGTATCGCGCTTCAAGCCAAGCCATTGCTGTGGCGAAAATAATTAATAATTGTAATGCAGATACCCGACATAGAACTACATCCATTTCTACATTAAAAAAAAATATATCAAAAATCAATTGAGTATTGAATAATCAGAATCTCGAAATTTTGAGCGGATTCTCGGTAGGTATCCGGACTTTTTTAGTGATGTATTAAATTATAATAAAGAAAAAGAAAAACAGAGAGAAAAGAGGACAATTCAGGAAAACACCAACCAAAAATTAAGCAGTGTTGCCAAGGCAGCAACCACGTCAACCAATCAATGATTGGGGTTCTCCCGAAGATAGAATAGAAGAGCAGATTTTAGGTGTAAGAGAGAGAGTTCTGACGAGATAACGTGATAAAATTCGTTGTAATTGGAGCACAGCACACGGAATCGATTGTGCAACGCATAGTCAGTTGTGCAATTAGATAAAAATAAGGGATAATAATTTCTTGTTAGTCTACGTGGAACATGAAAGTTAAGACGAGATAATAGAAAAGGAGAGCTAATGTCACCGATAATTAATTTATGAAGAAAAATAATACCAAAGATAGTTCTACGGTTAGTTAATGAAGGGAGATCAACGAGTAAGAGCCTATCAGAGTACGGTGGAAGACGGCGATCGGGATCCCAGTTTAAGCCACGAAGGGCAAAGAGGAGGAATTGCTTCTGAATGGATTCAATACGAACTTGATGGATTCCATATTGAGGACTCCAAACACATGAACACAATATTCTAGTATGGGGCGAACTAGAGAAGTGTAAAGGATTTTGGTAACAAAGGGATCATTAAACTCCTTGGACCAACGTTTAATGAATCCAAGAACACCCTTGGCTTTGTTAGTTATAGAGGAGATATGCAGAATGAAACTAAGTTTGGCATCAAAAAGTACACCAAGGTCTTCCACAGTCGTTATACGTTGCAAGGGTACATTGTCAAGCGTGTACGTGACTAAGTGTGGAGTAAAAGTCATAAACAAGCATTTAGAAATATTTAAATGCAACTTATTAGCCTGACACCAAAGATGCATGGAGTTACAGTCATCTTGCAGACGAATATATTTAGAAAGATCGTTGTAAGAAAGAATAAGTTTCACATCATCAGCATACATAAGGATGCGTGAGTGGGACAAAATAGAAGGCAGGTCATTAATAAATAATGTGAAAAATAATGGACCAAGATGACTACCTTGCGGCACACCCGAAGTAACAAATACGGGTTTAGAAATTTCGGATCTCAACAGAACTCTTTGGGTTCTGTTTTTTAAATAAGAGGAAATCCAAGTCAGAAGTGTGGGGGGGAATCCAATTTGATCTAGCTTGAAGATTAAAAGATCATGATTTACAGAGTCAAATGCTTTACTGAAATCAGTATAAATGGCATCTGTTTGGATTCTACTTAGGAATGCATCATTCACCAATGATGTGAATTCAAGCAGATTAGTCGTGGTAGACCGACTCTTAATAAAGCCATGTTGAAAAGGGAAATTATCGACTTACAGAGGTGCTGCAAAGTTGATGTTACAATTTTTTCGAATAATTTTGGGATTGCAGACAACTTTGCAATTCCTCTGTAATTCGATATATCGGATTTAGCTCCCTTTTGTGAATTGGGATAATATATGATTCCTTCCAAAGACATGGAAAAACAGCGGAATCAAGAGATAAGTTAAAAAAGTTTGAGTAGGGGAAGATGTAGAGAGCTCCAGCATTCTCTGAGTACGCAACTGGGATATTGTAGGGCCCAGGAGAATATGAAGATTTTAAAGTTTTCATTGCTGTAACTAGATCGTTATCAGTAATGATAGGAGAAAATAAAGAGTTAGAGGAAGAAAAGGATAAGGATAAGGGTAAGCGATATTGTTAATGGAAGAAGTGAAGTAGATTGAAAGAAATTTGCAAAAAGGTTAGCACTAGTAAAGTCGTCCTTGGATCCCTCATTCTTCAGAAAAAATGTAGGAGGCATAGACGAGCTGTTACGCTTAGAATTTACAAATTTATAAAACAGTTTAGGATCCCGCTCAAACTGATTCCTGCAGCGCATAAGATACTCATTATAGCATTGAGAGTTAAGGAGAAGGAAGTTAGATTTAGCAATAGAATATTTAGAAAAATCAATATTAGATCCAGAGAGTTTAAATTTTTTAAATAGCTTAGTTTTAATATTTTTTAAATTTGAAAGTCGAAGTGTAAACCAGGGAGGCTTGGATGAAACAGGCAATACAACACTACTTGGAATGCAGATATCAAGAAGTGAGTTAATAGTGTCATAGAAGTGGGTTAGAGCAAAATTTATATCAACCGAATTGTATAGAGTAGACCAATCAGCTGAGGAAAGAAGTTGATTAAGCAAGGAAAAATTTCCCTTGCGAAAACAACGGCGGGTTTTACTAATAGGTTTAGATATTGGTTTAGTCGACGTGGCAATTGATAGAGAAACTTTGATACGGAAACTTGGAAAGATTAAAAATAATAAGTAGACACATTAGGCGAGAAAAGACTTTTTTGACAAGTGATAATATTACGTATACGTAGCAAAAAATCCATTGAATCATGGAGCAATAAATTATCAGCCAAATCAAGAGATCAGAAAGCGAATGAATATATTGCCAGGAAAGCTTAAGTACCATTTCAAGTAAGCTGTACCGACATCCTTCCAAATATAGATCCTTACACACACACACACACACACACAAAGACACTCAGACACTTTGGGGTCCTTTGGTGCTCTCATAGGACACGATAAAAGTTTTACACCGTTGGGTGCTAAAAAAACATAAAATCAATGTGTCATAAAAAAAGGCAGCCCGAAAACAACAACGGAATCTATAAGGAAATTGTTTGACTTGAGTACTTCTTCTGCTTCTCGCATTTTTCTCCGTTTTCGTTTGTATTTTATGGCTTTTCAATGGGTTGTCGCACTGTGTGTAATGGCGGCGCTTTACAGCTGGCAAATACATTTAAGTACTGTGGAAACGGCACTTAAATCAGCGCCCAGGAATCAGTTCCTTTCGAGATTTCATACAATTATGCGCATGAGTCGGCGAAAAACTAATTTCTGCAATTTCCTGTAAACAATGCAATTTGCCGAGTGTGTTAGCAAAAATAACAATAAACTAACAATAAACAGCCAGGCAGACACAGAGACAGACCGACAGACAAATAGATGGATAGTCATCGAGTCTGGCAGTTAGTCAAAATGTCGCCGTAGTCAGCCGTAGCCAAAAGAGAAACATGCAAAACTTTTGTCGAGAAAGGTTTGAGCCTGCCTGCCTGCCGTGTTGTTGCCATCTTCGCCATCGTTGCCGTGTAATTTAATTTCATGTTCTATGGCCCTTTTTTTTATGTTCTTCCACAGAGTACTATGATTTTGTCATCGAGCATGTAACAAATTAAAAGAGGTCAACTGGCTCGCTCCTAACTGACGAAACTTTAAGTGAATGAAAACCTAACTCGGCAGTTGAACCGGTGACAGGCCTCTTTTATATAGTTGCCAAGTGTATTGAGATATTTGGCTTATCAAAAATACTCTTTCTTTTTTTTTTTTTCTTTTTTCCCAGTTTTGTTTCTTTCTATTTCTACTTGTTTTCTTGGCACATTTTGCCGTCGCCTAATGAATGACAGCAACAACCGACGGCGTCAGATTCAGATTCAGATCCAGAGACAGGGGCGTGGGACTAGGGGAGAGGAGAGGAGTGGGAGGAACGATCCAACAGCCAACAGTCGCCGCATAACTGCCATAATGCTGATGATAATGTTGATGATTTTAAAAGGCGCGTGTTTCTCCTGCAATTGCTGTCATTTGAAGTCATTTGTGGGATTTAAGTTGTTCCCCAGCTCTCTGGCAAAAAGTGTAGCATAGTTATTTGGGTCGATTACAGGTTAAAGCTGAATCGACAGCTTTTGGGTTAAACTAATGAGCATGTTTAACATTTGGGCAAATTCCTTGATAATCTGTGAAACAATCACAGCCAAAATTGTTAATATAACGAGCGAGGTCTGTGCTCTATGGAGCTGTGGGGAAGAAGTTAGGAAGAGCATACTTTTTGGAGCACTATTGAAATAGAGCACTCTTCATATTTTAATATCTAGGCAATCCAAAGAAAAGGCTTCATTTTGAAGTGTAATTGGGATCAGAATTAAAAGCTAGGTTAATTGAGCTGAAGTAGGAAATAAAATGCGGGCATTAAAACTGAAAATTAAATTAATTAATTAATTAAATGGCAGGGTATTTAGCATACTTGATACACTGTAATAATAAAGTGTCAATTTATAGAACAACAAATTTACGATACTCTTACTTGGAACTAAAAACTGAAGTCATTTTTATGGTTAAAGAAAACTATTAAAAGGGGCATAAATCTTACTTCATGTTTTCCACAATAAGCTTTGCGCTTCAAGGACTCAATTGTTTGGAGTTTAACTTACGAGCTTGTCTCTTGGCAGGGTATTAAAAATTTCAAATTGTTTTCAAGTCTGGCGATGCTTTGAGTCCTTTTTTATAGATAGCATACAAAAATTCCATAACTAATGAATAGAATAGCTAAAGTTTGTTATTCTAAGCTGACATTTTTTAGTTATTTTGGAATGGAATTCCAAATAGAGTTCATATTCCTAGTCAAAAGTTTCATCAAATCAATTTCTACTCACTTTAGAAATGCCTACGCCTTGCCAATTTCTGATAAATTAGTTTTTTTCTTGTACTTAGGAAAGTTGTGGAAAACTAAGCAAATAAGATTCTAATACCAAGAAAAAGCAGTGAGAAAGTTGCTCAAAATTGATGTCGAGGCTCTCAGTTCATAGAGCTTCCTTTAAGTCATAAACAATTTTGTTGACAAGTTGCATACATAATTATTAGATTCAAATGGAGCTGCTGCTGCTGCTGCTGCTTCCTGGTAGCTCATTACTAGACTCACCTCCAGAAAGTATGCTATATAATCTGAGTAGCATTTGCATATTGTTTTTTTGCCTGTTTTTCTATTCCATTTTTTGTGTCCTTCTCTCACATTTGCCTTATTTCATTTTAATTTGCTTGTTGTGTTCTTATCTCACCCACAGATCGCAGAGCAACTCTTTAAATGAAATGCGTAAAAATAAATGTGAATAATACAAGTATTCTCTTTCAATACAGCCATATAAACACATATATATATATATTATACACATGTGTGTGTTTGTGTCTCTCCTTATGTATTATGCATAAATCACACAGGCAATTATTTATTTATTTATTTATTAATAAATCGACTAATTAAATAAACTAAATATTATTATTTTATGAATTAAATTAAAATTTAGAAAATTAATTAAATTAAAATTTATAAGTAAGGTAAAAGGCGAAAAAGTGTAATGGTTGCAGAATTATACATAAGAAATACATAGGTATTTACAGCGCAAGCCGTTTGCGACAAACTTGCAGCTTAATGCAGAAAACAGATAGACAACGCAATGCAATAAATCTGCGTTAACGCATTAAGCTTATGAGCGAGCTTAGGCGGTAATTGTTGAAAGCTGTATTCTAAAGCTTAAAGCAGAAAAGAGATCGACAACGCAATGCAATAAAGCTGCGTTCACGCATAAAGCTTATGAGCGAGCTTGCCCAAGCAGCTTAGCTGAATATCGCGAGCAAAGCGATGCATACGCATGCGACAAATCGTCGCTATAATTGAGCATGTGTTAGAAAAAGCTTTTTATGGTATATAAGATTGTAAAGCTACTGAAAAGTTCTTTTCCATTACACATTGCAAAAGACGGCGGAGCTGCTGCACCGTGGGCTGACGGTCTGTCACCACGTTAAATAATAAAATTACTTAAAAATAGTAAAAGTGTGTTAAAATATTAATAATATTATTAATATTAGAGCTAAAATATAAAAAAAAAACAATTCAAATTATTTTAAAATTAATATAAAAATAAATATTATTTTGCGTCCACGTGCAACGTGGATCCCAGATCTAATCTGGATGCATCCAGCTCAAGGCTGATCTTAGGAAAGAGATTCTTAATACAGCCTATAGATTCGACAAAAGGGTATATAATATTTCCCGAAAAACAAAAAAATTGTAATATTTATACTTATAGAAAATTTTTATATAGGGTATCGTAACCTAACCCCCCTCCAGTTAGAGACGGCAAAAGTTTGACTTAAATCTAATTTTGGGGGCAGGTACATTTTTACGGCCCCCACCGTAGATCCCCACATGGACTAATTGTGCTGACTGTCTCTGCTGCCGCCCCACATCGGCGTACACTGCCACCGAAATAATTCGTCCCTCTACATATTGTACTGCAGTTTCACCTGGAGCCCCAGCAATTAAATTAAATTAAAAAAAAAAAATAATTAATAAAAAAATAAAACAGAAACAGGTGTGCATAGTGGGAAAAGGCAGATAAAAAAATAGATAAGCAAAATTTAAAAAAACAAAAAATTAAAGAAAAGGAACACTGTTAGAAAAAATTATATATATATAACAGATCGTTATCTGTTTAGATAATTATATTTTTGAAATTTTTCTGAGTTAAAATTAGTATGAATTAAATTAAATTGAACAACAAAAATACACATATATATAAAAAAAAAAATAGATAAAAATGCATAACCCCAAACCTTTCCCATATTCCACACAAAAACACAGACAAAACAACACAACAAGATAAACTATAAATGTCAACATGAAAGAAAACAATCCGCATGATGCGGGACACCGTTGGAAGGCCTTTCATCGATTGCTCTTCGGATAAATGTATGTAAGTCACCCGTTATTCTTTTTAAAATAAAAAAAAAAAATTGTATTAAATTTTTATTATTCCCTTATTCCTGTATATCTACAAAAGCAAAAAAAAAATTTATATTAAAAATATATACAAAAAAAAAAATAATATAATTCAAAAAAACGAAACAAATTGAAAAAAATATAGAGTATAGAATATGATAGGTTAGTTTTTTTTCTATGCACATTTGGTTTACACCCTATCATAAAAATAAATCCACCTCAGTATGTTATTATTTAAAAAGGAATTTTATTTCTTAAATTTGTTCAAATTATTTAAGTAATTTTTTTATTTTTTTATTAATTTCAATTAATCAAATTTTTTTATGGAAAGAAAAAAAAGTTAATTGAATTTATTGAATTAAAATTAATTATAAGGAAATATGGATCTTTTTTAGTACTTTTTTAATACTTAGATTTCGATATATTATAAATAATGGTGGTAGATTAAAAGAGAAAAAAAATACAAATAATTAAAATGTTAATTATAAATTAAAAATTTTCTGTAACTAGAAAAAAGAACAACACAAAAACAAAAATCTATTAAATTTAAACTTAGGAAGATCACATTAAAGAACGGAATGGAGTATATATTAGTGTCATTTATTATTAAATAAATATTGTTATTAGTTTGAGATGATGAAGTAAAAGTTTTCTTTCCTGTTGACATGGGTACATAATAATATAAAGGTTTGGAGAATCTCTATAAAAATAATCTCATATGAGATTCATGGTTGGGTGGGTAAAGACCTCGAGGATCAAATACTAGCTAAGATCCTCCAAATTCAGTTTTGACAGTCTGGGTATATAAAGCAGCCCTAAATTTGATTAACGAATTTTTATAATTTTGCGTTTATTCCAATTTTTGGATCTTTTGAGATTTTTGTTGTTAGGAAGCTTAGCTTCCATGTTAGTTTCAGTAGGGACTCTATAAAAATAAAACTTTATGTGCTAAGAGTTCTACAGGACACAGCAAACCCACCCCACCCCGAAAGAGCTGGGGAATTGAAGGGTCCCGACCCCCGCTGTGACACCGTCGATTCCCGATATTAAGACTCAAAGATGGATATTACATAAGTGTCTGACTCCTACACGAGGGCATCTACACTTAGTTACATTTTACTGCATCAATTTTTTGTTAATACTAGCGCTGGTTTCCTAAATAAGTTTTTGGCGACCAACGTGAGGCAAAGGTTACAAAAAAGATATAAAGATTGTTGAAAATATGATGAAAATATACCAGAATAGACAAAAAAATAGAAAGAAAGTAAGATAAGGACAATTCAGGAAAACACCAACCAAAAATTAAGCAGTGTTGCCAAGGCAGCAACCACGTCAACCAATCAATGATTGGGGTTCTCCCGAAGATAGAATAGAAGAGCAGATTTTAGGGAGAGAGAGTTCTGACGAGATAACGTGATAAAATTCGTTGTAATTGGAGCACAGCACACGGAATCGATTGTGCAACGCATAGTCAGTTGTGCAATTAGATAAAAATAAGGGATAATAATTTCTTGTTAGTCTACGTGGAACATGAAAGTTAAGACGAGATAATAGAAAAGGAGAGCTAATGTCACCGATAATTAATTTATGAAGAAAAATAATACCAAAGATAGTTCTACGGTTAGTTAATGAAGGGAGATCAACGAGTAAGAGCCTATCAGAGTACGGTGGAAGACGGCGATCGGGATCCCAGTTTAAGCCACGAAGGGCAAAGAGGAGGAATTGCTTCTGAATGGATTCAATACGAACTTGATGGATTCCATATTGAGGACTCCAAACACATGAACACAATATTCTAGTATGGGGCGAACTAGAGAAGTGTAAAGGATTTTGGTAACAAAGGGGTCATTAAACTCCTTGGACCAACGTTTAATGAATCCAAGAACACCCTTGGCTTTGTTAGTTATAGAGGAGATATGCAGAATGAAACTAAGTTTGGCATCAAAAAGTACACCAAGGTCTTCCACAGTCGTTATACGTTGCAAGGGTACATTGTCAAACGTATACGTGACTAAGTGTGGAGTAATTCGACTAAAAGTCATAAACAAGCATTTAGAAATATTTAAATGCAACTTATTAGCCTGACACCAAAGATGCATGGAGCTACAGTCATCTTGCAGACAAATATATTTAGAAGGATCGTTGTAAGAAATGCCTTAAATGCCTTGTTTTGTTTTCAAGAAAGACAAGAAAGAAATTGTGTGGAAGAAATTATGCGAAAAGCTCTTCCTTCTCATAATTACAGCTCAATGTTTTAATAACCCGAAGGTAAATACACCCTCTCTCTCTGTCTCTCTCTATCTTGGCCTTCTTGGTAATACCTTTAAGGTAGGAACCTCTCTCTCTCTCTCTTTCTTTGGCTTCTTCATTATTCAAAAAAAATGCAAATAAAAAAACAATCTTGAGAGGATATTAATTTAAGTTTCTTTGAGAAAACTCCGTCTTTTAAACAATGAAAACTCAAGAAAAGGCCAAGAATTTTCCTAGAAATACATCTGGCTTTCATATAGATTGACTCAATCATTCATTCACTTATATTCCATTCATTATTCATTATTCCAAGCTTCAATCATTGAATTTTCATGTGTTTAACGTTGAAATTTTCAGCTTAAAGATCGGAAGATTGGGCCCAAACATTTTAGCCAAATTGGCAACGGATTTGCCTGATAATTGTCTGGTGGTTGGCAGCCTTTTTTTCTTTCTGTGTACACAGAAAAGACATGTTAAAGAAGAGAAAAATAAGTTACACACACAAATAAACAAATCACATAAAGCTTTTTATTTGTCATTTTTATTGGTTTTTATTATTGTAACTTTTTGCTATGCTTGTGTCGCTGACGTTGTTCTTCTACTCGTCGTCTCCTTCTTCTTCTTATCCTCCTCTCCGTCTCCCGTTGTCTCCGTTGTCTCTGTCGTCGACAGCGGCGTCGGCAGTTGACATATGCGTGCCCGATAATGTCACGGGTCGGAAGACAAGCATGGAAAGAAAGAGACGGAATCGCAGCTGTACCCAAATACGCATTCCAGTAGCGTAGGCGAAGAGGTGCGGGCTTAATGGTTCAGCGAATTTCTTAAAAATATGTTTAAGCTTTTAGCTAACATAATTCCTGGCCCTTCAATGAGATCCAAAATTTGGAGGATTCATTTGAATATCCAGCTCAAAGGAGAGGAATAGATGAGACGGACGGAGGGACGGACGGACAGACAGATGGAAAGGCAGGCAGACAGACAATCAGATCGACAAAGAGACAGATAGAGACACAGGCTGATAGACAGGCAGTCTGTCATGTAGACAGGCAGACAGACAGACGGGCAGACAGATCGACGGATAGAGAGACACACGATCAATATATGTATATATTCCTTTCAATGGATTACACTTTTCATGATAAAGTTACAGTGCAATCTGCAATGATATAAAAAGCAAAGGCTCCTTCTGAAGTCCTTTTTAAAAATGGGGAAAAAATATCCTTCCTAAGCCACTGTGCGTGTGTTTAAGTGTGGGTTTATTTGCGTGAGTAACTAAAATTTCATAAAACGCCACAAATATTAAATAAGAATAAAAACGTGTATTTGCAACGTTGAAGTAAACGTATTTATGTGTTGCTGTTTCGCCATTTCACTTTTATGTTTATGATGTGCAGGGTATTCCATACTCTATACACTTCCCCTTTGTGTGTGTGTGGCATATGTGTGTTAGATTTGTGTGTGCGTGTGCGATTCTAATCAGCAGCAAAAACTACTTCAGTGGCAGACAAACGCAGACAATTCTGAGACTCCACGCTACAGATGGGCGCGTGAGCGATTTTTCGTGCACTTCACGCACGAACAGAGCTCTTCGAGAAACTGTTGTATTAAAATGACAATTCTTTTTGTTTAAAGGAAATTTGTTTATATAATTTAGTCAGATCGGCTTAGAGGAGAGTGAAGGTTGATTTCGATGATTGCTTCGTGAACTGGTTCAAACAGTTAAAAATATGAGACTGAACCTGAGTTCTGAATAGTTTTTGTATATTTGTGGCAGTAGAGTAATAAATAGTTGTAATATATAAAATTTCATGAATGAAGTTTTCTTCTTTAATCCCTTTCGAGTCACGCACGCCCCCAAGTTGACCTCACGCACCCTTCGCTATGCCACCGTGAGGCCAGACACTCTTTTTGTTGGCTCAAAACGACAAAAATTGACAAATATTCGTTATACTAGCACGTTTTCATACATATGAACACGAGTCCGGCCGCTACTCCTGCCGCTGCTCCTGCCCCTCTCTGCAGTTGTTGTTGTTGCTGTTGCTGTGTTTTGTGTGGGTTTTGCAAGGGTTTTGAAGTCTCAGCTGGCTTCGTTTGGTCTTTTGTCATTGTAAAACCATTTTAATTTGTGTTCTGTGCAAATTTAAAGCTGTCAAAACTGTTAACGTGTCCTTTTGTGTATTTTGGCCACAGGCATTGATAGTTTTTCCTTCGGCCTGTTAAACCCAATAGCCAGATACAAGTCTCACCAATACCAATACTCCATTAAAGCCATTAACTACATTCTAAATGTATTTATAAGAAATAAGCTGCAGCTGCCTTAATTGATTGTTCTTTGAAAAACAAAAGAAAAACTCCGCGAAAATTCAATGTTTATTCAGCTGGTTTAATTTCAATTTTTATATTCTTTTCTCCATACAATTTATAGAGTTTTTTTTATAAGAAAATTTGTAGAATGTGTGTGGATCGCATTTAATTAAGTTGGAATTTAATGAAATTATTTTCAGTTTGAAATAAACCGTTTAAAAATAATGCTGCAAATTAATCAACCAATAAAAACTCCAAAAAAAGATCTGGAAAATTGCACCACGCTGAGCCGACTTTTAGATAATCTGCAGAGAAATAAGCTAGAGCTTCTCTCTAAATAAAATTAGCTCAAAGAGAACCAATTAATTTAAAGAGCTATAAATCTTCGCTTCATCTAAGAATAAACTCCTATTTCAGTCTTCTTTAGTGGTAGGCGATAAAACGCCCTCTCTTTTCTGCAGAGTATACAGAGTTCTTTAAAGAAAACATATTTTTAACTCAGAGCCGGGGTAAAAATTGTATATTGATAGAGCATTGCTTAAAAAAATATATAAAATCGAGCCGAAAACAATTTTGCTGAAAGGTGTATGCAATTTGTTTTTATTTTTTTATCGATAACCAACTATCGTTGCTGGCAATCGGCGGGGCTGATGCAGGGGTAAGGATGAAACAAGGACGAGCTCATGTATGTGTATATGTAAATGTGTGCGTGTGCGTCTAACGGTAACGGTGTGAAATGGCGGGGCTTCATGTATTTATGGGTTTTAACACAGGAATTATAGACGGTTTGGTATGGTTTGGTTTGGTTTGGTTTGGTTTGATTTGGTTTGGTTGAGGTCAACGGTATTGTTGTTGCTCCCGCCTCTGTCTCTCTGTCTGTCTGTCTGACTGCGACCTTCGATCGACCTTGGATCGAAATTTTCGCCATTTCGAAATTTGCCATTTTCTGACTTTTGCCTTAAAATCGCCGACGCCAAGTTGCGGCTCTCACTTCTTGGGCTCATGTTATTTACTGACCGGAATTACCACTTTCAGCAGCATAATAGATTACTAAGACACACATAGATACACACGCACACACACACACTGACAGTTACGCACAACATTTGTAATTGCAAGCTGTTAACGTGCGGAAATGGGCGGGGCGGCAACTCCCTCCTGCCTCCCATCCACCCACTGCCACTGCTTGTCGCCCCTTCCTCCCTGCAACACTTATGCATATTTAATGAGAGAGCTACTTTGCCTTGTCGCTCCCGCTCCCGCCGGCTCCTGGCAACCTGCCACTTGCCACTTGCCACACTCACGCAACATATTGGCTACAAATTGTGGGCAAAAGCTTAAGGCCTTTGGCTATTATTAGGAAATCGGTTAAGTAGGCTTTGGCCAACCAACTGAAGGAGGCTTCGTTTTCAAATTGATTTTCGGGCCCGGGTCTGGCATTTGTCTGTCTTCGATTGGTAGCCAAACATTTGGCTATTTGAAATACTTCGACTCGCTACAATAGATGGCCATAACAGTTGTGCAATCTCTTTGTTGCTGCTCTATATACCCTTTAAAAGTGTGTGCAAAAGGGAGTATTAGTTGCGGCCTGAAATTCAGAAAATCGGGCCTACTTTATAGTGTGTTTTTCTTTTTTAAAATTGTAGTTTCCAATTGAATTCCAAGGTGAAGCCGATTATATACCCTGCAAAATAGAATAAAGGTTACACGACATGCTTCGGTTTTCAATTTTAAAGTAATTGAATAGGAAAACCAATAATAAAAATGCTCCTAAAAGTAGGCTATAAATTTTGCTGTGAAATTTTTCTTGCAAGAAGTAGGCTCTAGTGGAAACCAAAGCATGGTGTCTGAGCTGTTACAGAGCGTCTACACATCGAGCATGCCCTTGCAAACTCGGGTCATTGCCTGCAGCGCAGGCGGCGTCGACAGGAATTAAGTGATAATGTCACACAAAGGTGGATGTTAAATGTGGTTCAGGCCATGTAAACAGCAGCCGTCGGTTTATTGACCAGATTAAAATCGAGTCAGCGGAATAAGTTGAAAATTAAATTAAGCGTGTTAAGCAAATATTTGAAGAGCGCCAAAAATTCAAATTTATATTCAAATTTGAAGCTGATTATTCAACCATGATTATAATTTATCATTCACTTCGGGCCATCTTATTTTTAACCCAATGCTGTCAGCACATTGAAAGCTATTAAAATATATTTTTTAATTGCCATAAACAAAAAAAACTTTTATCATTTATCAAGGGACTTTCGCTTTGAATCGATAAATTGCAATAAATCAAAGTAAACGCGTAAACAACAATCCCAAAGGACCTCAATAGAGAATGATAATGGAAACGGAGAGACAATGACGATACGATAAGTTGAGTTGAGCTCTTCTTTTGCCCAGGATGAGGTTTCGCTTTAAAGTCTAAAGAAGTCCTTTGGCTCCTCTACGAAATTTCATTAATTTCTCAGGGCTACCTCTTGAGTAGTTAGAAAAATGTTTGCAGGACTCAACGAATTTCACTTCTATGCTTTTTTTTTTTTGCTCAGACAAATTTAAAGTTTACAGTTTGAAGAGCTTTTAGTGGAGACGAAACTTTTTTAATGGGTTTTGCATCGCTAACTGCTTCATAATATGAGTTTTTATTTTGGAAACTGCCTGGAAATAGCCTGGCCAAAAGCTGAAAAAAATGATGCCTTCAGTTGTTCTAATAAAATCATTTTATTGATGTTTATTCAGCAAATTTGGATGATTTAATATTGTTAATAACAAATGAAATTTCGAGTCAAAAATATTTTAAAAGTAAATTTTAGATTAATAAAACAATATTCAGAGTTATCTTTTTCATAGATAGAAAATTGAAATTTTTAGCATTTTTTCAGCGAAAGTTCTGTGTTATCCTGGAAAGCCCTAAAGAAGAGAAACGAAAGGGAAGGGATTCAGAAAGAAGAATAAATACATTTCAACTACAAGTGCAGCAGCTGGCAACAGTCGTCCTTGTCGTCCTCGACGTCCTCGTCGTCGTCAATGAGAAGTGAGTCTTTAATTACTTGTAATTTGTTTTAATGCCACTTGAGAGCCATGCAAACGCTGCCAGTCGAGCGGATTAAGCACCGTGCTTTGAAAGGAAAAGACCCAGGAGGAAAGGAGCCTTCAGCCTGCCAGTAACTGGGTAAGGGGGAGCGGGGATCTCAGGAACATATACCTGGTATGCGTTCGCGTAATCCTTGTCGCAAGCTGCTCATTTGATTTTATTTACTAAGCAACTTAATTAAACCTTCAGCTGGTTCCTGCAGGCAACTGGCTGCTAACTTAACTGAGTTATGAAACAATTTGCAGGCTTCAACGTGCCTTCACATATGGACTCTCCCATAAAGGAGCATATATCTATCGCTTTATATATATCCAATAAAAGTACTCTCGCAGTGCGTGCGTATGTGACCGAAATTGATCATTATACATTAAAATCGAACGAAATGGAAAGCGGCATATTTTTTGTACTGTTCTGTTCTGCACTCTGTTCTCCGTTTGGGCCTGGCTTAACCCAGGGGCCCGAAGATAATTTCGTCAGAAACTCATTCGTTTAATGGGGCGCAGGTTTATGAGTCAAACAGACGAAGTGAATGGCCAGGAAACGGACGCCGATTCAAATTGCAGATTGACAAACTTTTATTCGAGTATGTATGTCCAGTGGCGTGAGAGCAATTATTTTCAAGGGGGTGATTCACTTGAGAGACTCTACAGACTCCGCCAGAAAGGGGATTCACTTATGCAGCTTACTCCTGCTGTCCTTCTGTCATTTGGGTATAAGGAGTGTAAGTGTTTGTGTGTCTGTGTGTATGTTTTTTTTATATTCTTATTTATTTCTCTTAAGCTTAAATTTAAATTTACAATTTACAAATTTACTATACCTAATTGTAATTCTAAGACAGGATGGGTAAAGCTTAGCGCCTGCGGTACGACCGCGAGGCAATGCTTCGCGGACATATTGCACTATCCTATTCTGTCAGTCTTCTCCGGCTGCGCTCATCTCTTCTCAGCTCTGTCATCATGACTGCTGCGAAGTTGCTGACCGCTTCCCACTTTTCTGCCGAGTGCAACATGCTCGGCACCAGGCTATTGACAGTAATAGAACCACCCAGCATCCGCTTCAGTGTCAGTTTGTGTTAGTCAAAGCGTCTGCAGCGGAATATCACGTGGTACGCATCCTCCACCACTTGGTGTCCACATGAAGGGCATTCATCGGAGGTGTCATGTCCGAAGCGTTTAAGGTAGCTTCGAAAGCATCTGGGTGAGATAAAAATTTATCTGCCCATGCCTCCTTCCGAGCCACTTCTCCAAGTTGGGAATCAGCTGTTGAGTCCAACGTCCCCTTTGTTGAGCGATCCCACTGCGTCTGCCACTGTTCGATACTGCGCCGCCTTGCATCGGACCGCGATATTTGAGAAGCATCGGTATTCCCCATTGAAGCTCGCTTCAGCAGATCAGCCTCAAATACTAGCTCGGCGATCGGGATCATTCCTGCTAGCACCAAGGCCGCGTCATCCGAGATTGTTTTAAATGCGCAACATACTCGGATTGCACTCAGTCTGTATGTGGCGCAGATCCCACGGCGGTAGCTGGGAACTGCCATCGCTCTGCTCCATATTGGCGCTGCATACAACATGATTGCCTTGGTGACGCTCGTTAGCAGCTGTCTGCGTATATATCCAGGAGAGCGATCTGTTTGAAACAGCCGCTTTTGAGTTGGCAAATTCCAGGTGCTCCCTGAACGACAGCCTAGTGTCCAGCATGACGCCAAGGTATTTGATTGCCCTTTTAAAGGCAACCACGGACTCGCCAACCAGAATGCTCGCCCTCTCCACTTTCTTGCGGCTACTCACTAGGACTGCCTCGGTCTTGTGCGCTGCTAACACGAGGCCAGCTGAAGCTAGCCACTGGCTTACCTGCGCGATACAGCTGTTGCATGCCACCTCAGTAGATCGGAGTTCCTTCGCGACGATAACGATGGCTACATCATCGGTACTGTCAGGCGCAGCACTCCATCGTACATAATGTTCCAAAGGAGCGGGCCCAGTACTGATCCTTGCGGCACCCCAGCGGACACTCGATAAACCTGTTGGCCTTCGTCGGTAGCATATTGCAGCGTTCTACTGTTGAAATAGCTGCGGATTATTGCCACGAGCTGCTCAGGAACTCCAAATTCTGCTAAGGCGCTTATTATGGCATCCCACCTTGCAGTATTGAATGCATTCTTTATATCTAAAGTTGCAATGAGGCAATACTGCTTGGAGCCGCCGTCCCAGCGTGTGCCTTGTATAGCTTCTGATGCTATGCCGGTGACTTTGCTCAAGGCGTCGATTGTAGACCTCGCTTTCCTGAACCCGAATTGGTTGGGGGTAAACCCTCCAGCTCTATCGATGGCGGCAGCCGGAACTTTTCCAGCATTTCCGCCGTGTCCAACAGGCAGATTGGCCTGTGGAGGAAGTTCATCTTCAAGTGGTTTTTCCGGAGTTTGGAAAAGTTTCCCATATTTTGGGGAAGATTCTCTCCTGCAGGCACGCATTAAAAACATCGGAAAAGGAGTCCGGATGCAAAGACAGCGCCACCTTTAGAGCGTAATTCGGTATGCCATCGGGGCCGGGAGCTTTACAGGCATTCAGGCTTCTGGCTATCGCAAGCACTTCGCTCGTCGTTACTAAGTCGCATATAGGAGACTCCACCATAGCGAGGGGTACTATCGCTCAGTTGTGTGCCGATGGTTGGTGGGGAAATAGTGTCTCAACTATTAGCTTCAGTTCACCGGCGTCCGTTGATGATGCTTGCTTGCCGCTGTAGAGCCTTTTAACCACAATTTTGTATGCCTTGCCCCACGGGTCGTATTCGGCCGAGTCGCAGAGTTCAAGAAAGCAGTCTCTTTTCCTCTTGCGGATCGCTAGCTTCAGCCTTTTTCGTGCAGTTTTGTATGCGCATTGCCATTCGCGGAAATCGGGTCTACCCCTTGCCCGCTGATAGCGCCTTCTGGCCTGGAGATAGGCTTTTCGGGCATTGACGATGTCATCGCTCCACCAATACGTTGGCGTGTGGTGTCTGGCGAATGGTTGCCGTTTTCCATGCTTCGATTGCAGGCTGAAGTGAGTTGCGCCATTAGCTGGGTTGCTCGTGTTTCAGCGCTGCCATCTGTGTTTAGCGATTGAAGCGACGTGGAGAACTCTTGGCCATTAAAAGTTTCTGGCCGATACGCTTTTTGCTGAAGCATCCAAGCATTCCTTGATCCCTTGTGGCTTCCAATGGTGGTCAGAAAAGCGACATGATCACTTGCGGTGTATGTGTCGCTAATCTGCCATTGGGCGCTGCTGAAGAGCGAAGAGCTTACAAATCTAAGATCGACAATAGATCCCAGTCCTGCTCTACTGAAGGTGTGAGCAGTACCAGTGTTCAGCAATGCTAAGTCCAGGGGAGCAAAGGTCTCAAGCAGGATGCGGCCTTTGCTATTTGTCACCAGACCGCCCCATTCTTCGGCCCACGCGTTGAAATCCCCCGCCACCACGACTCTAGAGCGCCCTCTAACATCGTCTGCCAGTTCGTCGAGGATGCCGGAATACTCGTTTAAAGCAAGACTTGGTATCAAATAGCAGCTATACAGCCACGTATCTCCCAATTTTGCTCTAACGAATCCGTTAAAAGGCTTGGCGTCTTTTAATAACCTCAGGGATCGGCTGCCGCATAGCCACAACGCGGATTTCCCACTTGTATCAGCTACCCAAGTCCTTGCACAACCAGCTTCACAATGGTGTGGCTCACTGATGATTGCCACATCAATGTGTTGCTCTATGCAGGTTTGTTCGACAAGCGCTTGGGCGGCAATACAATGATTAAGGTTAATTTGGAGTAACCTTAACATTTCATTTTGTCGAGGGCCTCGCGGTACGCCGGACACCTAAAGCTGCCTGTAGCATGGTCCGAGCTCTTTGTTCCACTGCGCTCGCAGAGTATACATTTCGGGGGCTTGGTACATCCTTTTGCCACGTGGCCTTTTTCTCCGCACTTGAAGCATGCCCCTCTGACATCTTCCTGGCCTTGGCATCTTAGGGCAATATGCCCATATTCCAAGCACCTGAAGCAGCGTTTTGGTTGGAGGACTTGCTGGACACGGCACATCACCCAGCCAATGCGCAGCTTGGTGCTCTCGAGCAACTTCGCTTGCGCTTGCGCTTGCTGCTGCCAATCTTATGGTGGCTATTTGAGACCCGTCCTTCATCGCACGGAGCGATTTGATCGCTTCAATGGACAGGGAAGGGTCTGCAATGGCAGCGCCAACTCCTCCTTGGTCGCCAGCTCATCCAGATCCCGGATTTCAACCTGGGACATCTCCTGCAGTGTTTTAACCACCGCATGACCGCCCAAGGCCTTCCCAACTGCCATCTGGAGCTCTTCCCGACTGTGGACAGGTTTTCTGCTAAGGCATTAGCAGAAGATCGCCCTTTGCAGTCTTCCTGATACCCTGCACATCTCCACTTAGGTGCGTAAGCGTAGGGTCATTCTTGACCACTCGCAGGATATCCGAATAGCTATATCCGTCCACTCCCGACACAGTTATCGCGTCCGCACGGAAACGTTTGTGGGGCTGCTGTCGTCTCTTGACCCTCGACCAGCCTTCCCGGTTGCGTCGTTTCCCGGCTTTTCACTCTCCAATGAGTTAGCTGGGGCGGGCACAACTTTTTTGGTTGGCATTTGCCACTTAGATCTCTTTGTGGGGGTCTTCCGCTGCTCGGAGTTTCGAGTACCCGATGGTGCAGATCCAGCGTTAAGCCCCTGCTCTGCTCGTGCGCTTGCTGCCCATTTAAGCAAGTGCGAGGTTTGCGCTTCCTTGGATGCCTTCGTTGCCTTATCATGGCCACCTTTTGCAGGTTGACCAGATAGGCGAACTCTTTCCGCATCAACGTGTTGACGTGCCTTTGGCCCTGCAGAGGCCATCTAGGGTCACGCCCATTATCTCCAACGCCGCCTGTAGGCTGGTTGGCTCCTCCTTCGATACAGCCACCGGAGATAGCGAAGCTGAGTTACTCACCGCAACTTGGCTTATCAGGGCGCCGTACAAAGGCCTGCAGCTCATCGTCCATCTTACGTATGCTGCCTGGACAGACCCACGATGGCCAGATATTTCCCTGTGGCGTACGACAGCTGGGGGTTATACCGCCCCGACTCGGTCACCAGAGCCCCGTTATGAGCACCGCCGCAGCGGAGGGGTTGGAAATTAGTCAGTTCCGCGACTTTCTGCTCCAAACTGCCCAAGTAGCCTACGGTGGACAATTCTACCTAAAAGTAGGCACTGTGCTGGGTGGCTCCTGGGGGTATGCACCACTATTTATGTTCCTCTGGGTTGGTGTAATCGCTGATCAGCTGATTAGCTAATACACGAACCAGCTTGTCCAGTGATATTAACACGCGAACAGGTGGTACTGCGCGTTGATTTCCACACTACGCACATATGTTTTTTGTGTACATACAGCGAATATTCCAGTAAGAATCGGCGGGAACGTTGTTGCTGCTCCCAATTGGGTGAAAAAGAAGGAAGACGAGTCCGATACAGCGCTCTCCTCCCCATCGATAGGAAATGGGATACAATATCACAATTGTAAAAGCGGCAACACACGACCGCCCGGCAGCCTGGGGTATGTAGCAACACTAAGAATAGCCACACACTAAGGTTTAACAATTCACAGGTTAAAAGGCGAATTAAAAACCGAATTAAAAACTGAAAGGACGGACCATCTCAGAAAACACGTCTGCACTTAAAATACGGCAAAAGACGCAGTAAATGAAACAAATGTTCCAAATGCGTTTGGCAAACTGCGATGCAAGTGTGTGTCCTGCTAGTAAGAGTGTGTGTGTGTGTGTGTGTGTGTGTGTGTGCTGGTATTGTAGTAGTATGCATGTATGGTTTGTGAACTAAATTAACAAAAGCCAGGACCACCAGACGACCAAGAACCAGAAGCCGGTAGCTGCGCCAACTTGGACAATAGCCTCCTCGCCCAGCTACAATGATGATGAAAGCTGACGATGATGAGGATGGAATGGGCTTGGTGGCCAGCTTTGAAATTGCGTGAAAACACGCATTGGTGTTCAGCCCAGCGTTCCGCGTGTTGCCAACTTCCCATTTTCATTTTGGCCTCAGCCCCAATGGCAGCCAATGCCAGCCATCAGCAGCCAGAAAGCAATCGTAAAAGTCAACACAGAGTTGCCCCATTGTTTTCTGCCCCCTTCCTTCTCCCTTTCCCTTTCGTTCCCTTCGCTGTTTTTGTGATGTGGCAGCGGCAGCGGAGTCCTTGAGCAGCGGCACTTTCACTTGGCATTGTGCTTAGTTTATGTTGTCGCCTCCTCCTTCGCCATTTCCATGCCTCGCCCCCATCCCCGGTCTGCCAACTGAGCGCCTTTGTTTGGGCATTTTAATTAAGTTCTCGCACTTGTAATAAACGACGTTGCTTGATTTGTGCGCTGCCTGACATCATTACGGTAATTGCACAAGGGCAGAAACTAAATTTGACAACCAATTGACGCACCCAAATCCTGCAGGATTCGGTATCTTTTTCTCCTTTTTTTCGTATTTTATTTAATACATTTATTTCTTTTTGCTTTGCTCTGCAGAGACATTCCCAAAAACCGCAACTTTCAGCTCTGTGGCGAATTAAACTACCGAATCAATCTCACTCAAAAAGTGAAGTCTGCTTTTAGCCTGGCCTGTTTTTCTACTCCACAAAGTATGCCATGACTTTAATGTGAAATTTAAAACAAGTTTGTAACTGAATTTTATACAAATATTGAGAGAAACTTCCACTAAATATACAAATTTTGCATTAATCTTGGCGAAATTAAAGTGGTTAAGACTCGCAGAACGTTGCTCGGATTTCCCTGTGCTGCGCTTTGTATAAAAATTATTGACTGTCATTTTTGATGGATTCGTTTCAGCCGAAATTGAAGCAAATTGTGTTTGCTCAAGGATTTATGTAAATAATAATATTGTTACATGCCTTGCGGCAGGCGATAATGAGCTCAAATCTCAAATCCTTTTTGGGCAGGACGAGTGAGAGAGAGAGAGAAAGAGAGAGGGGAAGCAATATATACCTTAAAAAAGTAAAAAAATGGTCACTTATCATACTGTTTGCCAGTTGCCAAATTGGCTGAAGTTAAAATAAAAAGCACAGGGGGCAGACGACAGAGGACAGGGAATAGGGGACAGAGGGCCATAGAGGGCAATATTATATAGTATTTCCTTATCGAGGCTCTGCACACGCGCCATTATGGAATAAAAAAAGGCCCAACACGTGATTTGTGGCCATTAAAAATAAAACCGAACACTGAGCAAAAGAGTAAACTGCCTTTGATTTATTTTCTCTAAAGAAAACAAAGAAAAGCTCACAAGAAACTACGCCCAGCGAGTGTATGCGACTGGCAAATACCCTGCACACAAGAAAGATTCCTAGTAGACACTCCTTGAAATATGCAATCTCTGATATAATTTATTCCGCTGCTGACCAGGATTATATATATATACTTTCTTTTCCTTATGCACATTGGCAAGGCAATCCTCTGCCCTTTCTCAGCGAAGGGTAAGAAAAAGCGCAAAAAAGTAGGTAACAAAAATTGTGAAGCCAAAGCCAAGGCAAGAAGTTTTTGACTTGCAATGTTAAAATTAAAATAAACTTCTTTTACGTGATGACATGTTTATTTTCCGCCCATCCCTTTCCGTCCCTCCTCTCCCCTCCCATCCCCTCCTTAAGTAGTGGGGTGTAGACCAAAAGTTAAATTTGCAAATCCCCCAGAAAAACTTATGGTATTAAACTCAGCAGTAATTACTGGAGCTGGAGTCGGCCAGAAAGAAGTTACGACAGAATAAAGCCCAAAAAATTGCTTTTAATGGGCTAATTGTGTTGCAAAATTTTTATATATATATATATATATATTATCCTGTACTATTCTGTCTCTGTCCTTTGTTCCTCCTTTAGTATAAATTATTTATAAATTTAGACACACACAAACAAAGCAGGCTAATTCTGTGAATTTGCTGGCTAAAAGCATTTCAAAGACCACAACTATTTGGCCCAGCTTGACATTTTCGGGCTCTAAATGAAAGAGGCAGAGGCTTTTGTTTTCTGTCCGGGCTACATAATTAAATATTAATGAAGCCAAAAATCAATAGACTCCGGCTTAAATTAGTAAAGAAATATATTTTCCAAAGAATTTAAAAATTTTTAATTAAAAATTTAGCACTTCTTCCCATAAATATTCTTTCAGGCATTGTGGTAAATATATATTTGATTGTCAGTAAACACAAAAAGTATATTTATTATTTGTCTCAATATTTATTTAATTTTATTTATTTATTATTATATTTAACATCTTTTCTCTCTCGTAAACACGAATTGTTTTGGCTTTTTTCACTATATTCCAAGTCAGCTGGAGGCAATTTGAGTATTCATATGACATTAAATAAATACGCGTACGTGATAAAAATTAAATAATTAAGCGCAGTATTAAATAACTAGAACCTTCGGCGCACCGAATATTGTATACCCTTGCATACTGGCATAACCATCTGAGAGCAGTTTAAACAGCTATATGAAAAAGTAGCTCAATTTATAGAGTTTTGATCTATTTTTATCAAGACATGTTGATCACTGATATAGTTCTCCAATCCGGCCAGTTTTAAAATATAAACCAACAGACATGGCTATATACTCAAGCTTAACTGGCTTAGAGGTGGCTGCTATAATATCCACTGTAAGCGTATGGAATAAAAGGCAGTTTCCATATTAAATTGAAGCCATTATTTAATTCTTAGCCATAGTACTTTCCACTGTTGTGATAATTTCAATAACTGCTCCATTTCCAATTGAAATTGATGAGTCCTTCAGCTTTATTGGTAACATCTGCCGCAACTCTACAACTTAATTGCCGTGTGAAACAGCATTAAAATGAACACAATACTCATCCTTGGGTGCAAATAAAAAACAGAAAAAAAATTGATCAAATGATAATTAAAAATGTTGAGCAATAAAAAAAGCTCTTAATATTATAATAACAGATGACAAATAATAAATTGTTGCCTGACGAACGAACGCCCAGTTGGGCGTAGTTTTTGTTGTTGTTGCTGTTGCTGCTTGAAAATTATTGTTTTTTATTTCCCCCCCTTCCCACACAATAAACCAAAAAAAAAAAGCCCCGTATAAAGCAAGACAATATATTATTATCATTAAACACTCGGGAGTGATACTCATATCTAGCTGGAAAGGTATATATAGAAGAGCAGTCGAGAGATACTCGCACTATCCTGTGTATCCTGTTTATACTGTATCCTATGTATCCTGTGCCAGGCCCATCATTAACATTAGTATCCCACATAATCTCGTGTTCTGCTACCAAATTTGTAGCATGCAATGAACTATGCTTGTTGCCAGAGTTTTAGCCACGCCTTCAAGCCCAAACGTGGTTTAAGCCCGCGCGATGCCATAACTTAATTATGACGAACGTAGCGAAGTGAAAGGAAACTAAATACAAGCTCGGGTCAAAGGGCGCAGCCTTCATCATCGACTCTAACTACAGCTCCGACGTTGGCTCCAGCTTCAGATTTGGACTCAGTTTTGGCTCTAGCTTAGCTGCCGTTTCGACCGCAGCTACACTCGCAAAAAATTAGTTTTAATTTGGTTTTCAAATTTTATTTACTTAAAGAATCAATTTCGAATCAATTCACAAATGTCATTCCTTATATATTTCTAAAAAACTCAGGCCTACTGCGATTGATTGCCACTGAGAATGTGGCTGGGGTTTCTAGCTTTAATTCTGCAAAAAAAAAGCGAAATATAGATATAAAGTACAATTTAAAACAAAGCTGAATAAATTGTTTTTATTTTCTTTTGATTTGCTTATAATATTTGTACTTGATTTAAGTAGAAAAAAACTCAATTTGTTTTTTCTCAGAGTGCATTTCTCCCTCTCGTCCAGGCAGAGCGAAGAAAAAGTGTAATAATAACTATTTTCATTTTATGTGACGCTTATTTTAGCATAAATTTAGCAGCTTATGGAAATTATTCGTGTTTTCTCCAAAAACTTAGAGCCTCTCTCTCTTTCTCTCTGCAGGTAAAGTAATGACCTTTGCGGGCATACGCTGCGTATGGGCAATTGCAAGAATTGCATGGAACGAGTCCAGGGTCAGCGGCTCAGGCTCCAGCAACGGCTACGGTTCACTTCAGCTCAGTGCGCTGCTGCTGCTTTGCAATGGCAAATTTTAAAATGGTTTTATTTGCAAATGAGGGTTTGCCTGCAAATTGTTCATTAAATTGGCTCACAAAATTTACATTCGGTTTAATTTAATTTAGGCCAAGTTCTGGCTTATTATATCGTTTTTTTTTTAACAATTATAAACTAATTAACAAATGCTGAGCAGTCAAATATTACACATTTTTATTCACCTAATTTCTCTAATTTTGATAATTTCCTAAAGAATTTCTTTAGTACAAAAACTGTGTACATGCTGCTGCCGAAGGTTAAATACCCTTCCAAGTCTATAAAAAGCATTTGAAAGCTGTATATTTAATAACTGATTTAAAGTCGAAGATGCTACAAAAAAAAAGAACAATCTAGAAAAAAAAGGATTTATAAAAAACAAAGCAACCCTAGAAGTTATTTTTGCCATTTTAGCCATATAATTCTCAATAGGTTCTAGCACTCACCGAACGAAGTAGTGAGAAGTTTGTTTGATAAAATTGGGAAAACACGATGCTGGCTGCCATTGGTAGATTTTTCCCAATTTTTCCTCTAATAAATATTTTATTTTTTTTTTAATTTTTTTAAACAATTTTTTTTTATATATTTTTTTATTGAAATAAAAAATTGCTAATTATTTTATACTCAAATCCTTTAGGATTATGTATAAACAAATAGATCCCAGCCTAATCACGCATTAGACGAGTATGGCTATCAGCCAGAGCAGAGTAGAGCAACTTTGCCAGTAATAATTTCCATATTTAATTCCCATATCTAAATCCGTAGGTCGTTGGACTGCCGTTTAGTTTGATTTTGATTTTGAGTGCTTTCGCGAGCAGAGCAAAGCTACTTGTCAGTAATAATTTCCACACTTTGTTTTTAATCCTTGATTAATTTATTCTTTCCAAACGGGGTATTCAACTGCTGCATACTTGTGAGGTTTTTCCTTATTAATTTTGACTTAAAAATAGTAAATAGTAAAAAATAGTAAAAAAAATTGTTCATTTCTCATAGTTCTTGGTTCATACCAAGAAGAGGTCATTTAACATACGCGCCAAATTAAAACCATTTTCTAGACAACATTATTTTTTTGCATGGATCAACATGGTTTTTTTCTTTTTTTTTTTCATAAATTACGAATTCTCAAATCCCCAAAAATAAAATAATAAATTTCAATTATTATTTTGCTTCCAAGTTCAGCCAGCTTTTTTTTTTTTTTGAACTTTGTCCCCCAAAAAATAAGTACAAATTTATTATTAAGAATAATTTTCGATTTAAAAAAACAATATATTTTTTCCCCAAGTATAGCCGGTTAATATTTGTTTTGTAGTGGCTCCTGTGTTTCTTGCAGGAGCGGTTTCTTTAATTGGTCAAAAGTTTATTTATTTATTTAATCTTTCAAAACTGAGCGTATTACCTTTTCTAAAATATTTCAAGCCTAATAATAATTTAAATTTTAATGATTTTTAAATAAATTTCTAGATCCCCCGTACAGAGAACGATTCTTACTGGAAATAGTAAATACGCTTTGTTACGCTTTGAAGAAATTTGCAGACTCCTATGAAAAATATGGATTTAACAAACAGGATCTTTTGGCAGTTGGAAGAATGTTAATTAAACACAATTAAAATAAAGTAGTATGAACCATAATGTTGTACTACAGGCCAAAGAGATTGTTTCTCCTTTTTTGTTGCTGTTGTTGGGTCCCACGTAAATGTCAGCAAAATGTTTTCATTTGTCAGTAACAAAACGGGCCAACCGTAAAGAACGATAGTCGTAAAAGCAATTCAAATTGTAATTATGTCGTGAAGGCATGAATAATGTTGTCTGGCCTGGAAGAGTAAGTGAACTTATTAATGTGCCGTGTGACTGCCGGGCACGCGATGAGAGCCACCAGCCACAGGCTACACTGCACTACAAACTGAGTTAAAATGAGATATATATATATATATATAATATTAATGGCAGCGAAGGTGGCCTATTTAACTAGCCAACTTAAACTTTAATTATTTACCAATTTTTTCTAATAATTTAGCCTCCATGGCGAATGCTTACACTATTACTATTTTCAATTTAAAATGAGATAGAGATATATATGACCAGGTACACTGCGCATAAAAAGCAGCTAAGTTGGCCTATTTAACTAGCCAACTTAAACTTTAATTATTTACCAATTTTTTCTACTAATTTAGGCCCCGTATACTGTAGGCACTCGCGTATCAAAAGTGTCCAAATGTTCGGCTATTTCAGCCAACCAAGTGTCGACCCTTTGAGTGGGTTAAGTGCCCGATGAGCAAGGCCAAGGCACTGACTTTGACTCAAACTCCAACTGAGGCTGTCTCTGGATGTGGATCAGGACCTGGAGTGGAGTTAATGGCCGGCATAAAGAAAAGATGTAACAAGTCAAAGAAGCCAAAACTATAAATAATTTATTTTTGGGTCCATTCGCCTTCGACCTGAACCACAATTTACGATTTAAGTGTTCTCAAATGCCGCATATGGTCAACGCGATGCACTTAACAGCAAATTACTCCTCGATTGCTCCGAGCTGGAAAATTACAACAATAAAATGTTATTAATTATTTCATTATTTCATTATTTCATTATTATTTTATCTAATAATTTTTATACTCGAATAAAAAGCTATTAATTATTATATACTCTTACTTTGTGTTTTCTTTACTTAACTAAATAATTTTTATATTTTTATCTATTACTTATTATTTTTTTTTTTTCAAAACATGAAAATTATTAATAAATAGTTATTATTTTATACTCTCTGCATTTAGTGGAAAGGATGTGTGTGTGTACTACTCGTAAATTCAATTTGATGGCCTACAAATAATGCTGAGTGTCTAATTATTTTCTGTTTTCCGGCATAAAAGTCGGGGGCGCAGGATGAGCAGAGTATATTTAATCGATTGGCCAGAACAACGCAAGGCAAGGAAAGGCTATATAAATCACAACAAGAGCTTATTGAATTGCAGATTATTATTGTTGGGCAGACGGGGAGAGCAAACGCTGCGTATACGCAATAACACGTCTATACTCGTAATTGCGGTCCGAACCCCTAGAAATTGTCGAAACATGCAAATTATATTATATTCGTAGATGGATCCTTTCTTTCTGAAGAAGAATTGCAAAGCTTTCTATTCACAGGTAAATATTCAATGTTAAAAAAAAGAAGTCAAGTACCACAAATTGCCGCTGAAAGCTTTTAATTGAAATATTCAAAATAATTTATTATGTGTTTAATGAAAGATTTTAATATTTATGCACGCTTTAAATGGAGGGGAAAAAAAGTAAGTGATTTAATTCTAATACGCTTTTAATTATTTAATTGCATTCTGCGATTAAAACGGCATAAAATGCCGAGCAAATAATCAATGAACCAAAAAAGTGAGCAAACAATTTAATATTGATATAATATCAGCGAATGCTGCAATCAAACTAAACTAATTTAAATCAAATTTCAGAAATGCCACATATATCTACTACGCTGCTCTGTTCTATTCAAAAAAGGACGATTGCAGGATAATGAGGGCCATTAAATGTATAAAATGGCATACCACACGGAAACTAATACAATGAAAAAGTTTTGCTTTTTGCTGTGATTATTTATACCCTTGCAGCGGGCATTATAACTTTGTCATGTAGTGCCAACCCGTCTGTCTGTTTGTTATCCTTTTCTATATAAAATAACCACTTTCACATGCAGATTCCAGTCTGAAAGGGTATCAAATATTCGGTGTCTTTCTTTACTGCTTACAATTGCAATTTGTAATTTTTTGCTCAGTTTTATGCCAATTTATTGTGGGCCACACAAAAGGGGGTATGCGCTCGTATTTGTATAAGAAATTGAAAGAGCAAGTACACAAGTAGCCGATGAGGTCCTGGCAATGAAGGAATGTGCAATCAAATGCATTGACGCTGCTACTAACGAGTGTCCTGTGTATGCAACGTCGTCGTCCTGGGACCCGACTCTTTTTGTCTTGCAAATTGATATTGTGTCCAGTGCCCAGTGCTCAGTGCCTAGTGTCCTGGCAGCAGGAGAATCGACAAAATGCCGAACGGGGTCAACAGTTTGTTAGAAAACATTTCGTTTACTCGTCCACAACAGACAACAATAAAATTATTTACGGGCTTAAATATATAAGTACGACTTTATTTTTGTCGATTTATTAATTTGTCCATTGCCAGAGTTTTCTATTTTCTATTTTCCATTTTCCCCCAAAACTGAACTGTATCAATTTTTTTTGTTTATTTTCCATTTTTGCTAAGTAAATATTGATTGATTGATTTGCTGCCAAATGTAATTAGCTATTTAATAAATTTTCTATACAAATATGCCAACAATTTTCAATGAAAATCTATGACAATTTTTCAGAGAATTCAATAAACGAAATTGCTGTTTTTTCGGTCTCTTCTTTCTTTTGCTGCTTCGAGCCTGTGCTTAAAATTCAACATCCTTCTTTTCGGGCTGAGTCAGAAACATTTACAGCAAAGCTTTGCAAAATAGCAATTCCTAGACGTGCGTGTGTGTGTGTGTGTGTGTGTGTGTGAATGAAAACTGTTATTACAAAGTTATTTGTTTAGTGTTGCAGTTAGCATTTTACTTTTCCCTCTTATATCTTTTTCTCTCTGCTTCCCAGTCTGCTTCTGCTCTGTTCTGACTGATACTCCTAGTCTCCAGTCTTTTGTACCCTTCCGCTGGGCATGTTTACTATGTCTATAAATCTGTAATGCAACCTGATGAAGGATATATCTTTTGTATTATAGCTTTGATGTGAGTCCTCCGATTGTATCTTAGCAAACTGCTCTTGACTTGGGATAAGCAAAGTACAAAAGAGAAGAGAAGAGTTCTAGGTATAAATTATTATATTTTGTAGGGTATTAATAGCTTCGGTATCCTGCAAGCAGCTTCCAATTCCTGTTGTACTTGCAATTGTTGGGTTAACTGCTGAATGGGAGAAATATTTTGTAAGGCGCAGCTTAAAGCTCTTGCCTGTCTGTGTGTCTGCTAACGAGTTTATACTCTTTACATCTGCAGATATCTTTACCTGGCTTTTATGATAATGCTAAGCCAGCTGGCAGCAGCGTCCTTCAGGCCAACAAAGACTGAGGCATATAAAAAGGTATGAAGCGTACGTGCGGAAGGCCAGGCAGCCTTGAAACGCGGCTAATAGAAAGTTCCTCGCTCTTTTTCTCATATATGTATATAACTGTTTTTTTTTTTTTAAATAACTGATAAATCAAACTATTGAAATTTTGTCACTTGCAGCAGCTTTTAATTTGTTGGTTTTGATTGAGATTGAATTTTTGAATGCAATCATTAATATGTCGTCAGCACAGCTTCATTTTAAAGCCTGTCATTTTGTGGCTACCTCAAAAAGCCAATATTAAAATTAATCAAAGCTTATGATAAGCATTTCGGTTGAGTTTCCCTGCACCCGCCCCCCTAAAAAACGCTCTTTGTCTACTATAAACTGTCATTAAGAGTTTGATTTTATGGCGTGTTATAAAATGTTCTTTAATTGCAGCTGGATGTCGCGTCGATGGGGTCTTAGTCAGCGTTTTATTTATGGTACTTTCCATACTAGCAAATTAGAGAAATATGTTGCTTAATGCCAGAAATTAAGAGAGTTTTAAAAGAGAGAGAAGAACCAACCCAGTTCCTGAAAGATCTTAGCAAAAAAAGGGATATTGTAGATGATCTAGTAAAAGAAAGCTGGGAGTTTTAAATGTAGTCCAGTATTTCCGCCGAATCAATTGAGTAATGATAACTATTTGAAGGTCAGTTTAAAGGTGCCTTAGCCATGCCAAATCTCTTCCTTCCTCTACTAATCTCATGGCAGGAGTAGCTTAACTTATTCATAGCATCTGGTATACTTATTCATAAGTATCTGGAAGTCAAGCAGCCGCTTTCAACTCATCCGCTTAATATGTAAATTATGATTTCCAAATACGCTACATGATTCGACTAAAGATTTCCATTATATCTGAGCAATCGAATCAGCCGCATGTTCTGTGCGCTCCTCTCCGACTTCCCCTCTGTCTGTGTGTCTGTCCGCTTGGCTCGTGTGTTATCGGAATGTCAGAAATAATAACGCGAGATAAACAAGCGCAATTGACATGCAAATATAATTTTATATATAGCTATATGCTATATATATACTATATTCTAGGCTATATTCCAAACGGCGCTGGCAGAGAGAGGGAGAGTGAGTAAATCCGAGATGGAAATCCGGCGCCAAGCGCAGCAGATGTAGAGAATATAACAAATATAAAATATTTGCTCATTCGTCTGCTGTTTTTATACTCTGCCCATTGAAAATGCGTTAAAAGAGTCAACTCAACTGGACGAAACATATGTAACAGGCTTCAGTATAGAGTAAATATAAATTGAGAGCAGTTAAAGGGGAGTTTGATATACAAAAGTTGGCTAAGAAGAGATATATTTATGGCTGACATTTAGCTACTTCAATTGCTACAAAGTTAGAGTATCTGCTAGTCGTTCAATCTGTGGCTTAACACTGAGTCTTACGTGTTTCTTTAATCTGCCTTTCCTCAGTTGTTGTTATTTTTCTTGTTGTCGGGTTGTCACAAGAAATCACAGCATGCAGAGAGCCTCAGTTTGGGCCTGGTCTGAGAGCAGGCAAACTGCCTTTCGCGCTGCACACACAAATAAACAAAATTGGAGACGTCAGCTAACTGCTGGCAATACACTGATATGTGAATATACATATATATTTATATATATATAATTAAAAGACAGAGAGAGTGAGAGAGAGCAAGTATGGATTTAGATTTATGCATGTTAAACCACACGCACTGGTAAACAAGTCCAAATAGCATAAATTTTGGGCATTTCTATGCCAGTTTATTGCGTTTTTATGTTTATGATATTTAGGCGCTTATGTTTGGCCAATTGTCTGATATTCCTGTTCTTGTTGTTTCTATTATTATTATTATTATTATTATTGTTGTTATTGCCGTTCACTGCTCACTGTGCGCTGTCATCGTGCGGAAATAACTAACTTTATTTACTAATTGTTTTCATTAATTAGCCAGATTTGGATTAGACGACCGAATATTCGGCAAGCGGCCAGTTGCCAGTCAGCCACAGCAATGTATAACAGCTTCTCGCTTAGCCAAGGCAACCAGCAACTGAATGACCCACTTGAGGAACGCCCACACTACTCGCTCTGGCCAGAAACTATATAAAAAAATATTGGATCGAAAACAGGCCTTGGTTAGGCGAAGCTCAAATACTCTAGAAGCTTGGCTGAGCCTAAAGCAAATGTTCAAAACTTAATTTTTTCTGAGAAAATTAGCCTTAAAATATGTAATAAGTATTTAAATTACAGAGCAAAATATACAGCTGTTTTCAAAATAATTCTGCACCCAAAGGTAAAGTATAGAGTAGAGAAGTTTGCCAGCCAAAAAAGGCTTAAATATTTGACATTTATTTAAAAATAGCCAGAAAATCGAAACCGAAGTGTGGCTAGCCTTATGAGTCAATTGTAATAGGGTATTCGAAGAAAAAAAGACCTAGAGCTGTTGCCTATGCACTTCTTGGCCAAGTCAAAACTGTCGGCAGGATTTTCATTTCTACTTCGTTAGTTTTCTAGCTGAAATGCACTTCATCAAAAATTGCGCGTTGAGGAAAATTTACAGCAGCAAAAAAGTGGCAAAAAAAGGAAAGAAAACGAGCTGAGCTAAGTGCCAGCAAACAGTAAAAGTAGTGAATAAGTGAATACCATGTGAATGGGCAGGGGAGAAGTCAGGTTGGCACCTGGCAAGTCTGCAATGCCACATGTCGGTTACCATTGAGTGCAGTTGACCTAATTCACACATATTTAAGCCCAATCCCTTGGCTCATCAAAAGTGCCCAGCATCGAGTCGATGTCTTCTCGTTTCAGGCCAGTATGTAATGCTTGTAATTGTTTAAGTTCAATGCCTCTGGCCATCTATATAGACTTGTATTAGTCCTCTGCAATGCCCAAGAGAAAGAGAGAAAGGGGAAACCCTCTCACAGCCAAGAGAGTCCGCTGATGTCCGGCAAGGAGGAGCCAAGTTCAAATTGTGGCCAGACAACGTATATGCGCCTCGAGCGGCATACATCATTAGTTGGGCCAGTTTCTCCCATCAGCTCATGCGACTCATATGCCTGAAATGAGGTTTGTTAGAAAAGTCTGGAGAACTTTAGCCAACTTTGATATGCAATTTAAAATGAACGGAAGGAAGCAGCCTGTCAGGTTCATTCACATTTCACCATTTTTCCTTCCTTTTCTAAGTTTTTTTTATGATTCTTATGATAGCTTTGGCAGCATATATAATTAAATTAATTTTATAACTTCTTAAAGGTATTTAATAATAAAAGGATATACTTGCAACCATAAATGAAGACCTGGTGAATAGGCTCGGAACAGAAGTATGATTATTTCTCAGCTAATAGCCAGTTCTTAGTATGCCAAAATCTTCTATATAGTTGTAAGGATATTTAAACAGATCCCTTTTATGTAGTTTCAGCCGTGAATTGAAATTGTTTGTTGTAAATCCTAAAAGGAAATTAGAGCGGATGCCAACAAGTAGCAGCAGCTTTGCTTTATAACGTAGGCGGATAACTTTGTCAAGACTTGAGCCTGGCCAAGTAGGAGTAAGTACTGTTTTGCCTTTGACTTTTCCTGCTGCTGCTGCGGCTGTGGTTGGATTACTTATTAAAATGCGCACGTGTCGACATGTAGTGTCACCAAGTGGCAGTTAGTGATACCCTAAGCCGTGTAACTAGGCAGTATTTGGTAGTAGAAGTGCGAGGGCAGCTTGAAAAGTACTTGGCTTAGCACAGCAGTGACTACAGCATGAACTGATTGAATATGATCAAAATTAGGAATTAAAGTCTCAGCTTTCAAACTAGCTTTGGTTGCTGCCCTCGTAGAGTAGGCTAGCTGGCATTACTCATACGCCGTGGGTAACAGAAAGTTTCGCTTTATACATACGCGAAAAATTATTAAAATGGAAAATATTCTTGTTATTCTTCTATCCACAGCCCCCCAGACCGCGCCCCAGCACGCAGTGCTACTCGCCATTTAACTAACTGCAAATATTTGTTGGCCAGCATCAGCAGCCGAAAAACTTTGGCAACATTTTTAATCAATTTGTGCGTATCTCTGTGCAAAAAGTAACAGCAGAGCGAAGCAGAGTGAAGGAGAAGCAGCCAGAGAGAACTGTAAAAAAATATGACAGAAAATATTTTAAGCTTCACGCTTTATGCTGCTGAAAAAAAAAACAAACACAAACACAAATAAAAAACAAAAAGGGAAAAAATCATAAAGAGTTTGTCACAGAAAATAAATAAATAAAAAATACAACAACAACAATAAGGAAAAAAAGCGGACTAAAAAACGCAACTATGCCAACATGACACGCAAAGAGAAAAGTTATGGCTCACACACACTCTGGCACACACATGTTGCAAGGACAACACTGGTTTACAGTGTTTGAGGCAGAGGCAGCTAATTTAATTGCATGCGCTAAAAGTTTTGTGGCACGCGTGGAAAAAATATTTTGAAAATATTTTCACAGTTGTCTTGCATAAACAATCTGAATTTACGAGCTGCATTCAAAATACAAAATTCAAAGTTCAAAATTCAAAAACAAATAATGAAAATCACATTTTAATTTGTAATCATCTTACACTACTTTTTGTATCTGCAGGCTAATAAATATTTATGACAATATATCTCGCCTGGCAAATATTTAGTATCTAATCTAAGCAGAAAATTGTCAATTAAAATTTTGTTGACTTTAAAAATGAGATATTTACATAGGAATTGTCAGCTTGTTTCTATTACACTGGCCAACAAAATGTGTGTTTGGCATTTAATTCGTTTAGAAATTTCATTAATAATGCTGTTTTTAATAAGGCAATTTTAGGAGAAAAATTCAAGAATATTTAGCAATCTGCTTCTTAGAAAAATTCGTGTTTTCTGCAGAAAAACTTTGATTAAATTACATTTTCCAGCAGGTAAAATAATACGATTTTCCGAGCTGTTTGTAGCTTGCTGTTGCAGCTTCAGCTTCAAGTCAAATAAACTGGATAAGTGAAAAAGTGAATTTGCCAAGTTGCCTATGAATTAATTATGAATTTATCTAATAACGCCATCAACTAATTCATTCTGCTTTTAACAGATTTGCATGACAAATGTTAAAATACTACCAGCATCTATAGAATAAAGGACATGTGTGGGCTTTGCAGAGCAGAGCAGAGCTGAGCTGAAGGTAATTTACTGGCTCAAAGTTAAAGGAATTTATTTGCTTTGCGGGGATTTTTAGCTTGATGTCATTCAATTTATTGCTTAATACGAGTGGTGTATCTTTATCTTTTGATGTTATTCAGCTCAATGTAATTCACAACAAGCAGACTTCTAATCTACGCAACTTTTAAGCAGCTTATTCTACTTAGTAAATAAATACCCTTACTTTTGCTTGCTCTCATTAAATTAACTAAGCCAATTTGACCACACACACACACTTTAAGCCATAAGTTTCGAGACGAAAGCGAATACAATTTTAAGTTATTTATAAATTACTTTTAAGCTGGCCAACAAAGGCAAAATGTTCTTTGGTCATTAATCTTCATAATTTTTTTTATTGCCGTTTGTTTTAAATTTTTTTTGGAAAGAAAATTTCTATTTTTGCTTTAAAGATTTTCAGAAAAGCCAAAGAAAATATATAAAGAAAAACATATAATTTAAGCAGTTTTCTTTGCCAGACTTCTGCAGAGAAATATGTGCTTCTTTAGTAAAAAAAATGTAAAAGCTAAACCTTAAAGAGAATAACAATTAATTCACAATTTTTATGATTAAAACAGCCAATACAAGTCGCGCTTACCTCACTGGTTCGTAGCGCAGAGAAAGCATAGCTTATTTATCTGCTATTTTATGTTGGCCAAAAAGAGAAAACAGGCAACAAGCAAGCAAGAGATTTATGCAGCTAAAACTGAAGTCGAAAGTTTTAGCCACAAAAAAAAAAAGGCAACAACAAAAGAGATTATGCAACTAAAACATAATTAAACTTAAAAAAAAAGAACAAACATAATTAACTTATTAAGGCAAATGAGTTTTGGCAAACGCAACGCAACGCAACTCGACAAATGAATTGGCTTAGCTCTGGTAATGTTGGCGGCTATTGAAGTTAATTTAAAGTGGTTCGTTTGTTGTCCGAAAACTGCTCAACAGCACTGTGGCTAAATAAATAATGGTCTATTTCGCTCTCTCTCTCTCTCGGTCTCTCGTTCTGTTAGTGTGGGCCACAAATGGCGTATGCGCAATGTCTGCTTGCAGTTCGGTTATTAAAATGCACACAGCACAACAACAATAGCAACGAAAGGGGAGGAGAGAGTGGTTGCGGGGTGTTAGGGGTAGTCTTTCCTTATTTATGTGCAGCTGTTGTTAGCGCGCTAATTTCGCTAAACATGCAAATCACATGTACTCGTCGTACACTGAACAACAATACGCGTTCGCTGCCACGCCTTCACGCCCCCTTTCACCCCCTGGGCGACCCCTTCACAGTTGTTCAAGCTGTTGTCCATACCCTGGCACGCGATGTTGCCGCCTCGCCTTAGGCTTTTGCCTTACAGGTTGTGTCATTACGACAAAATTGTGCTCTGAAGTACTTAATAACAAGTGCAACACAACAATGTGGCATTGTGTCTGTATGGGGTAAGGATAATACAAATATTACGTTCAACTGCACTCGTATTAAGTACCCTCTTCACCTTTTTTTTTTTTTTTTTTTTTGAACTAGTAACAAGGCTAATTTTGGTACGCCGAAGACTTCAATACACTGAGAAATCAGACAGAAGTGTAGAGTAGAAAGCACAGTCGGTTCAACTGTTGTGTAGCTCTTTTGTTTCTCAAGAAAAGCCAGTGGAAAGTGTATGCAATATTCGGCAACCTAGTTCGATAGTTGGACACATGTTTCACCTTCATTAAAAGCCTTGTTAGCCCAGTCGAGAACCCTCTGAAAGCGCATAAATATATATTTAAAATATATGTGAAATTGTTAAACTCCACGGGCAAGTTTTGGCTAGTTTTTATGGTCAGACCGCAGGCGAGTTTTGTCGAATATTTCCATTATTTTAATTACAACAGAAAAACAGACAGAGAGACAGCGGCCCGGAATATATCGAGGAAGCCCTAAACACAATTATTTGCCAATTGCGGTCAACACACACAATTTTCATGCATTTTCATTTTCACAGCGCACAATTGAAGAGAAGATATTGTCATCAATTCTCATGGCTTTTTTTGCTTTTTTTTTGCCCAAATTAATTTTCCATAATTTCATGATGGGTTTGTTGCGGTTGCACTGAAATCAGCGAATTTATTTTGTTGCCCATATTTTTGTTGCAATATTCCAGTAGCTCGCCACAGCACGTGGCCAAAAGTTTACCAGGTTCAGTTGTGCAATAAAATCACTCAAATTGTTGCATAAACCGGCCCATAAAAACTAGCCCCTAAAAAAGGGGAAGAATGGGCAGAAAGTAGTGTGTCTGCGCACTGCTAAAGCTTAAATTGCCAGAGCGCGTGTAATGATTTCTGAGTAATTTATTATTTGAGTGAATGGGCGACTGGCTGGCTCTCTGTGTTTGAGATGTTATGAGTACACGACATAAAGGCAAACAAAACACTTGAAACACCCCTCAGGGGGACAATGCCCCTATGTGTTAACCGCCTTCGTTGCGGGGGAAGGGATTGCCTTTCAGACCAGACATAAAGCCGACAACGAGCTAAATTCCTTGGTAATAACTTTCTGCTAAGTTAGAATATAGAATAGAAAATAATTGGTTCTATGTAAAAATAATATTCAGCTTTTTCCTTAGACTAAGAATATATTTTATTTATAAAAAAAATCAAATTGCATCAATAAAAGTTGGCAGCGCTTTAGTTGCAGAGCTGCAAAGCACAAAGAAAGCTCAATCAGATGGGAATTAATAGTTTTTGAGGCATTTTTAGCGTAAGCAAAACTGGTCACATTGAAAAGATCAGTAAACGGCGCGTGCTCCAACGAAATAAAATTCTTTTAATAAGAGTGTTTTTAAGTGAATAGTTTTAGATAAACGAACTAAGATGGTTGCGGATGATACTTTAGTTTGTGTTTTAATAAAATATATAATTCATATCAGTTAAAACATGAGTGAAAATACAAAAAAAGTGTGCGATGAATGTAAGTAAGATTTATGCATATATAATTAATGCTTAAGATTAAAGAATAAACAGTCAGATATTATAATTCTCACCTGTTCTATTTAAGCCACGTTTGTTAGCCCTCCTCCTATAGAGCAATCAATCCCAGACTATTTTGTTAAATTGAGGTGTGGAATTTCGCTTGAAATCGCATCAAATGCATTAGACGTAATTAATAATTCAGTGGAAGATTTAATTCTGCAGCTAGGAGCAGACCCCAGCAGCCGACCCCAAGCGGTGTTCATTAATTTAGACGGCTTTAAGGGGGGGCCAGCAGCTAAGCGGCTGCCTGTACGTCCGTCCGCCCGTCCAGCTGTCTCTCTAAGAAATGCGAGAAATAGCTGTTGAGTTAAGGGCAAAGCGCCGTTGGCTTTGCGTAAGTGCTACACAGAAAGAAATACTTTTTAAATTTAAATATTTACACGTAAAATGTTTAAATATTTTTAAAAAATATCAGAATTTGTTAGGCAAAAGTAATTTTGTCAGTGTGCTGCATCCACCATTGGCAATATTTAATTGTACTCTCAGAAAGTGAATGAGGCCTGAACGCCGCGGTGCTGCATTCAGTTGAAACCTTTGCATCACGTTGATCGCCAAAAACTTATTTAGCAAACCAGCGCTAGTATTAACAAAAAATTGATGCAGTAAAATGTAACTAAACGTAGATGCCCTCGTGTAGGAGCCAGACACTCAGATAACATTCACGCAAACAAGATTATTGCTCAAAGATTATCCATCTTTGAGTGTTAATACCGGGAGTCGACTGTGTCTCAGCGGGGGTCGGGATACTTTAATTCCCCAGCTCTTTCGGGGTGGGGTGGGCTTTCTGTGTCCTGTAAAACTCTTACCACATAAAGTTTTATTTTTATATAGTCCCTACTGAAACTAACATGGAAGCTAAACTTCCTAACAACGAAAATCTCGAAAGATACCAAAATTGGAACAAACGCCAAATTATTAAAAATTCGTTAATCAAATTGAGGACTGCTTTAAATATCCAGACTGTCAAAAATGAATTTGGAGGATCTTAGCTAGTATTCGATCCTCGAGGTATTTTTACTTTTATTTCATATGCGATTATTTTTATAGATTCCCTAAACCCTTATATTATTATGTACCCATGTCAACAGGAAAGAAAACTTTTATTTCATCATCTCAAACTAATAACAATATTTATTTAATAATAAATGACACTATTATATACTCCATTGATTTATTTAATGTGATCTTCCTAACTTTAAATTTAATAGATTTTTGTTATTGTGTTTTTTTTTCTAGTTACAGAAAATTTTTACTTTATAATTAACATTTTAATTATTGGTATTTTTTTGTCTTTTGATCTACGACCATTATTTATAATATATCGAAATCTAAGTATTAAAAAAAAGGTCAATATTTCCTTATAATTAATTTTAATTCAATGAACTTTTTTTTTCTTTCCATAAAAAAAATTTGATTAATTGAAATTAATTAAAAAATAAATAATTACTTAAATAATTTGAAAAAATTTAAGAAATAAAATTCCTATTTAACTAATAACATACTGAGATGGATTTATTTTTATGGCAGCGTGTAAGCAAAATGTGCATAGAAAAAAAACTAACCTATCATATTCTATACTCTATATTTTTTTCATTTTGTTTCGTTTTTTTGTATTATATTATTTTTTTTTTGTATTTATTTTTAATATAAATTTTTTTTTGCTTTTGTAGATACGCAATATTTTAAGGAAGAATTTTTATCAATGTACAGGAATAAGGGGAAGATAAAAATATAATAAAATTTTTTTTTTTCATTGTAAAAAGAATAATAGAAATAAAAACGGGTGACTAACATACATTTATCTGAAGAGCAATCGATGAAAGGCCTTCCAACGGTGTACCGGATCATGCTGTTTGTTTTGTTTCATGTTAAGATTTATATTTTTTCTATGTGGGATATGGGAAAGGTTTGGGGTTATGCATTTTTATCTATTTTTTTTCTATATATATGTGTATTTTTGTTGTTTAATTTAATTTAATTCATACTAATTTTAACTCAGAAAATTTAAAAAATATAACTATCTAAACAGATACAGATTTGTTATATATATATATAATTTTTTTTAACAGTGTTCGTTTTCTTTAATTTTTTGTTTTTTTTTTTATTTTTTTTATCGATTTTTTTTTCACAAATATTAGCTGCCTTTTCCCACTAACACACCTGTTTCTGTTTTATTTTTTTCCCACATTTTTCTTGTACATGGTACCACTGTACACACATGTTTCTGTAATTTTTCTTTTACCTAATATTGTTCCACATTTTAAGATATACTGTACCACTGTACACACATGTTCCTAATTTTGATTGTTGTTTTTCGTTTTTTCTTCTTTTATTTTTTGTTGTTATTTTATTTAATTGCTGGGGTTCCAGATGAAACTGCAGTACAATATGTAAAGGGACGAATTATTTGGGCGGCACTGTACGCCGATGTGGGGCGGCGGCAGAGACAGTCAGCACAATTAGTCCTTGTGGGGATCTACGGTGGTGGCCGTAAAAATTTACTTGTCCCCAAAATTAGATTTAAGGCAAACTTTTGTCGTCTCTAACTGGAGGGGGGTTAGGTTACGATACCCTATATAGAAATTTTCTTTAAGTATAAAAATTACAATTTTTTTGTTTTTCGGGAAATATTATATTCCCCACATACCTTTTGTCGAATCTATAGGCTGTATTAAGACTCTCTTTCCTAAGATCAGCCTTGAGCTGGATGCATCCAGATTAGATCTGGGATCCACGTTGCACGTGGGCGCAAAATAATATTTATTTTTATATTATTTTATTTTTTTTTGTATTTCAGCACTAATATTAATAATATTATTAATATTGTAACACACGTTTACTATTTTTAAGTAATTTTATTATTTAACGTGGTGACAGACCGTCAGCCCGTCTTTTGCAATGTGTAATGGAAAATAACTTTTCAGTAGCTTTACAAGCTTATATACTACAAAAAGCTTTTTCTAACACATGCTCAATTATAGCGACGATTTGTCGCATGCGTATGCATCGCTTTGCTCGCGATATTCAGCTAAGCTGCAGCTTGCGCAAGCTCGCTCATAAGCTTTATGCGTGAACGCAGCTTTATTGCATTGCGTTGTCTATCTGTTTTCTGCATTAAGCTCAGAATAAAGCTCTCAACAATTACAGCGCAGGCGACAAGTTTGTCGCAAACGGCTTGCGCTGTAAATACCTACAGTGGCTCGCAGCTTATTTCGTGCAGCTACGAAGCAAAAGTTTAAATCGCCACTGCTCCTATACTATGAAAGATATTCAAAAAATTTAAACGCTGTATTTTAAATAAGAATTTCAACATATATATTCAACTAAAACAATCTTCTTAATCATAAAAACAAAAGCATAATATAGCAAAAACTAATTTTAAGGGCCTTTTTCATGCCGCAGCTTATTTCGTGCACTCCATTCAAATTAACTTATTATCCTTATATATAATCTTAATATTTTGTGTGGCCTCTTTTCTGACTTATCACAGCTTTTAAACAATTTGTCATGGAAGAAACTAATTTTTAGTTGTTTCCACTGGTATTTTTGCCATTCCTCCAGCAAGGCACGTTTTAGGTCATTTTTGTTGGAAATCTTTCGTTTCCGAATAGCCACCTCTAATATTTGCCATAAATTCTCAATGACATTTAAGTCTGGTGACTGTGCTGATGTTTTGATAACATTGGGGCAGTTCCAGATGAGCCAAGTCTTTACAATGCCTGCTGAGTGCTTGGGGTCGTTGTCTTGGTAGAATCGGAAACGATCGCGTATGCCCAGATTTTCTGCACTTTGGTGTAACTTTTCCTTTAATATTGATAAATACATTTTGGAATCCATGATCCCGTCAATAAAGACGAGGTTGCCCACTCCAGAAGCCGCCATACAGGCCCAAACCATCACGTGACCCCCGCCGTGCTTGACCGTAGCTTTGAGGTGTTTGTTTTCAAGCTCGGTATTTGGTCGACGCCACACATATTGCCGTCCATCGGAACCAAATAGGTTAAATTTGGACTCGTCTGCAAAGATAACTTCATTCCAAAAGAAATTCGGTTGAATTTCGAGCTCCTTTGCAAACTTTAGCCGATACTCCTTATTTTTCTTGCTTACAAATGGCTTTGCTCGAACTACTCGACCATTGAACTTATGGTTGTGCAACACACGGCGCACTGTATCAGCACTGCATTTCTTCCCTAGTTCGTGGTCAACCTCTACAGCTAATTTTGGAGCCGATAGCTTTGGGTTTTCCTTTATTTTCCGGATGATTCGTCGCTCATCATGATCATTGAAAATCTTATTCGGCGCATTTCGACCTCTATTTTCAACCCGATTTTCACGAACAAACCGCTGAATAATATATTGTACGGTACTGGGGCTTAAGGACACAATTTCTCCAATAACCCGCTGACTTTTTCCACTTTTGAAGTGTTTGAGAACTAATTCTCGTTGCTCAATGGTTGTACGCGGTGCCATTTTGGTTATTCCCCTGTAACTTCTTAGTTTAGTATGACCAAGTCCAGAAAGTCATAAAATATGTATTTGTAAGTACTTAAAATATCAAAATTAATAAAAAAGTAGTCATTTTCCACTCAAAATTTAAAATTTTTGCTAAATAAGTTAACTGCACGAAATAAGCTGCGGCATGAAAAAGGCCCTTAAAATTAGTTTTTGCTATATTATGCTTTTGTTTTTATGATTAAGAAGATTGTTTTAGTTGAATATATATGTTGAAATTCTTATTTAAAATACAGCGTTTAAATTTTTTGAATATCTATCATAGTATAGGAGCAGTGGCGATTTAAACTTTTACTTCGTAGCTGCACGAAATAAGCTGCGAGCCACTGTATGTATTTCTTATGTATGATTCTGCAACCATTACACAGTCTGAATGAAGCTTATTTTAGAGAACAAACAAATGCTATTAAAGGGAAGGGTCGCAAAATGCTTAACAAGTGGAAATGTCAGGTATTATATAAGAGATCTTAACCTTTATTTAATGTCCTGGGCATCAAAGGCTAGTTTAATTACATTAGCAAAACTGGTGGGCTTTTCAAGTGCAAAAATATCTGAATATGCAATTTCTTGTCTCATAGAAAAGAACTCTGTTATAAGAAAGTATCTTGAGCCAATTGTTCGTAATAGTTCTTCCTTCTTCTGGCAAGTCCGTTTTACTTCATCAGCGACTGCATAGCTCTCATTAGCGCAGGAGAAAAAAACAGGAAAAAAGGATTGGGAAATGGAATACTTGCCATGAGTATTAAGCCCTCATCAAAGTTTGACTTTTTCTCCTTTGGCTTGGCAACCAATAAATCCGTTGAAAATAAGTTGGAGTCATTTTTTTTTTTTTTTGGGAACCAATAAGCCTAAAATAAAGAGTGTTAAAATATCATAAATTTGTAAACTTGAATACTCTGCCGCCAATTCAAGGGGTAAGAAGTATTAAAAAAGAAATTTCTCAACACTTCTCGATCTAAACTGTGCAGCATAGTTAACTGACATTATTTTACTATTGAAAGAAGGGCAACCCATAATTACAGTTCACTGGCTGTGTTCAGTTCACTTTAGTTATGTGGGGCGCTTCGTTGAGTCCTTTTAATGAGCAGCCAATAAATGCCATGCCTAAAATAAGTACTGCTGGGCCAACAGTGTTAAAACTTGTTGCAGTTACAATTATTTGTAATTTGCTCTTGATTTTCAACTCTTCCCAAACTGACACACACAGCACAGGTAAAGGAGTGCGGGTGGGGTGGCGTGCGTGGGATGCAAGCAATTTGGCGCACGCGGCGTATGAGTAATGGAACAACCAAATATGCAAACTATTTTCGCGTGTAAAATGCAAATTAAATAGATACTACTGTCTATGGCCCTGGAAAATAGCCCATGGCTCGTAGTCCAGTGTAAAATAACCCTAATCAAAGTCCTTAAATTATTTAGAATTTTCTGTGCCGCTGCCTATAATTTAGGAATTTAGTTTCACATTATTACAGAACGGGGATACAGTATTGGAGAGAGAGTATTCCATTTGAGCGAAATGAAAGCAGAATTCTGTACTCTAAAAATGATTAATAAATAAGAAGTTTTTAAATAGGATATTAAGCTGAAAGTGTTGAAGATATGTCAAGAAGTTTGGATTTTATTTGAACAACTTTTGAACGAAACTTTAATTCCTTTTAAAAGAGCTCTGGGTCGGGTTTGGTTCTCAGTTCGTTTAGCAGCCTTGTTTCGGCGATTACAATTAATACAAACTGTAATCTGATTAATTATAATTAATTAAATATGCAGCTATTTCAAATAGCCAGCCATAAAGCTAATTAGCTCAACACTAGTCAGGGCGATTAATCTAATTGTCTGGTACAGAATGCATTTTGCGTGATGTCGTTTGGCTTTGCAGCTGTCAGTCGCCGCAGAGTAACTAAATACGTGAATATCCTTGAACACGGGTAAACAGGGACAAGAGAATGCTAAAAAAAAAGAATGCCAACCAAATGGGATTAAAACTTATTTAGCTCTTTGCAAGGTGTATATTCTGTATGCCATAAATTCTCGCGTCTCTGCCTCGATACTCGTATACAATTCGTACGCAAATAAACTGAGCGCCATTGCACAGCTGCCTGTTTGCATTTTAGCTTTATGGGGAAGGTTTATCTACAATTAGGTTCAAGGTATTCCATTCGCCGTGTTCTCGACAGGACTGGGGAACAGGACCTGTACCTGGACCAGCAGCAGGACAATGCCACTCCAAGCCACAGCCACAGCCAGAGAATGCTAAATATAAAACATAAATGTGATAAATGCGCGCAAGTGTGGAAATAGCGGTATAAGCTGACCACAAGCTCCTTCCCGCTCCTTTTCGCTCTACATTTTAAATGTATACCTCTTTTTTTCGCTCTGTGTATGTGTTAGCATAACATGGTTAATATGAAGCTTTATTGTTGTGGTATTATGCAGAACTGTGCAAATTTGCGTATTTTAAATACAAAAGAGATACAACTTTTTCATTTTTTGCATAATATATGCGATCAGGAAGAGCAGCATTTTCAATGAAAAATATTCTTCTAAAAAAAACTAGTCTGGAAAGAATATTCTATTTGCGATTAAATTTTGGGCAGAGCGAAGCAGCGTGGAGAACAAAAGCTTTGCCATATTTCGTGCTCTTGTAGCAGCTGCTTTGTCTGAGATGTGTATTAAATTTGGCGGCTGCCATGGGGCGGACACATGGCAGCTACCCTATTAGGGAATTTACATGAGTTTCATCAAATCCGACAACAAAATCAACGCCAGAAACACTACACTAAACATCAGGAGAGGACGACAAGCGCACTTCACAATGTTGCACAACACACTCGCCAATACACACAGATAAATATATTTATTTATATTATTTGCAGCTACTTACTTGCGTGTGTGTGTGTGTGACACTGCGCCCCAGATACATACATACATACATACTCGGAAAATGTCATTTGGCCAAAGTTGTTGCTGCTTTTCGACATCGTCCAACATCAACGTCAACGCGAACGATGCAAGCGGTAATTATGGAAATTAAAAACTTAGCAAAAATGTGAAAATGTGCATTTTTAATTAAATAGAACAGAAACAGAACTCAGAACAGAGAACAGATACAGAAACAGTAGATAACGTGCAGTCACACGCCTTGTTAAAGCATTGCGGTGGCTGCCCTCAAATACACAGCCCCAACCCGCCCCGCATCAACCTCTTGAAATGCCGTGTATCCTTTTTGCCCTGGCTTTGTGCTGGCAACAAAAGTTGGGCCAGATGCAGGGAGATGCTTCGGCGCCAACCGCGTGTGAAGCAAAACCGAATGTTTGCTGTATAATTAAAATTTTTATAGTCTCTTATGCCCATTAAAAATGTGCTTAAATGAAAGGGTATATCAGCTATAGAAGGCGGCATTTAGTGTAATTCCATTCAAGCGATTGTTTCTCACCTAAAACCAATTGATTGTATAAATAAATGTATATATAATTTTGATCCTCCTGCGCATCAAATGGTTCTGAATTTCAATTCATAATTCAGATAAAATTTATATATCCTTTTTGGTACAAAAAATTACCTTTATTTAATAAACAATGATTTATGTGTTCTGTTTAGTCGTGCAGTCTCCTTTCGAACAATTTTCATTTTTTTTTCCCCATTTTTTGTTGCAAATGGAGCCCTATTTGCCAACAACTCTGTGTTAGTAGGTAATTTGCATTTGTGCTCTGAATGCGGCTCATGCATACTCATCCACACACACACACACCTTCGCACGCACACACACACACACACACACACACACACAGAGGGAGACAGAGAGAACTTTCACCAAGTGCAGACGTGTTTTCTGAGACGGTCCGTCCTTTCAGTTTTTAATTCGGTTTTTAATTCGCCTTTTAACCTGTGAATTGTTAAACCTTAGTGTGTGGCTATTATTAGTGTTGTTACATACCCCAGGCTGCCGGGCGGTCGTGTGTTGCCGCGTTTACAATTGTGATATATTATCCCAATTCCTGTCGAAGGGGAGGAGAGCGCTGTATTGGACTCGTCTTCCTTTTTTCACCCCATTGGGAGCAGCAACAATATTCCCGCCGATTCTTTCTGGAATATTCGCTGTATGTATGTTGGAAATCAAATCAAATCAGCGATCTACCACCTGTTCGCGTGTTAATATGCTGGTTCGTGTATTAGCTAATCAGCTGATCAGCGATTACACCAACCCAGAGGAACATAAATAGTGGTGCATACCCCCAGGAGCCACCCAGCACAGTGCCTACTTTTAGGTAGAATTGTCCACCGTAGGCTACTTGGGCAGTTTGGAGCAGAAAGTCGCGGAACTGACTAATTTCCAACCCCTCTATAACCCCCAGCTGTCGTACGCCACAGGGAAATATCTGGCCATCGTGGGTCTGCCCAGGCAGCATACGTAAGATGGACGATGAGCTGCAGGCCTTTGTGCGGCGCCCAGCGCTGCAGAGAACACCACCGCCAGTGCAGATAAGCCAAGTTGCGGTGAGTAACTCAGCTTCGCTATCTCCGGTGGCTGTATCGAAGGAGGAGCCAACCACCCTACAGGCGGGTGTCCAAAGTCGGGAAGAGCTCCAGTTAAACAAAACAATCCGCATGATACAGGACACCGTTGGAAGGCCTTTCATCGATTGCTCTTCGGATAAATGTATGTAAGTCACACGTTTTTATTTCTGTTTATTCTTTTTACAATGAAAAATTTTATTAAATTTTTATTATCCCCTTATTCCTATATATTAAAAAAAAAAACGAACGAAATGAAAAAAATATAGAGTATAGAATATGATAGGCCTGCCAGAAAAATAAATCCACCTTAGTATGTTATTAATTAGAGAGGAATTTTCTTTCTTAAATTTTTTCCAATTTATTTAAGTAAGAAAACAAATTAATTACAATTAATCAAACTTGTGTATGGAAAGAAAAAAAAGTTAATTGAATTTGTTGAATTAAAATTAATTATAAGGAAATATGGATCTTTTTTTTTTAAACTTAGTTTTCGATATATTATAAATAATGGTAGTAGATTAAACAAAAAAATACAAATAATTAAAATGTTAATTATAAAATAAAAATTTTCTGTAACTAGAAAAAAAACAACACAAAAAGAAAAATCTATTAAATTTAAAGTTAGGAAGATCACATTAAATAACTCAATGGAGTATATAATAGTGTCATTTATTATTCAATAAATATTGTTATTAGTTTGATATGATGAAATAAAAGTTTTCTTTCCTGTTGACATGGGTACATAATAATATAAGGGTTTAGGGAATCTCTATAAAAATAATCGCATATGAGATCATGGTTGGGTGGGTAAAGACCGCGACAATCGAATACTAACTAAGATCCTCCAAATTCATTTGACAGTCTGTTTATATAAAGCAGCCATCAATTTGATTAACAAATTTTTAATAATTTTGCGTTTGTTCCAATTTTGGTATCTTTTGAGATTTTCGTTGTTAGGAAGTTTAGCTTCCATGTTAGTTTCAGTAGGGACTCTATAAAAATAAAACTTTATGTGCTAAGAGTTCTACAGGACACAGCAAACCCACCCCACCCCGAAAGAGCTAGGGAATTAAAGGGTCCCGATCCCAGCTGTGACACAGTCGACTCCCGGTATTCACACTCAAAGATGGATAATCTTTGAGCAATAATTTTGTTTGCGTGAATGTTAACTAGTGTCTGACTCCCAAACGTGGGGCCCGATTACATAAGTGTCTGACTCCTACACGAGGGCATCTACATTTAGTTACATTTTACTGCATCAATTTTTTTTGTTAATACTAGCGCTGGTTTGCTAAATAAGTTTTTGGCGACCAACGTGAGGAATGGTTACAAAAGATTTTTTCGCCCAAACGAGGAGCGCAGCTACATTTGAAAGACTATTGATAGCATTAGAAACCACTAATGTTAGTAAGATACCTTTCTGAATTAGTCGTCGCACATCCCCAACTTAGGAGTAGCATTGTTTTACTTACATTGAAAATGTATGCTATGAGGGTTATGGAAAAAACATCATAGTTATGCCTTGGCTGTGTGAGATTGTTTAATTCAATGTGTCTTGGAACTTGGTATTTGGCTAAGATCGATTACCTTGCCGATATATACATATGTTAAATTATATTTAAGACATAGGATAGTTCAATCTAGACACTCAATTTACTCCACTGCTCTCCAATGTTAGTGCTCGCTAGTTTTCGATATCTATTTTATTATTTATTAGAATTTTGATCGTGAAACCCTACAATACTATTGCATAATAATCTGGAAGCTTGCGTACTTAGCTGAGACTGAATAACCTGCCGATTATGCGTGCGAAAGCCTTTTCTTTTGATCATTGATTAAATTTTTGGTAGATTTAGAATTGATTTCTTATCCTTTTTAGGTATGATTAGTGGATAAATATTAGATGTATTCTATGCAAATGCAGTCTGGTTGACTCTGGAATAGATGTATCATACTGTTTTAGTGTATCGCTACCGAGCAACAGGAATGTATTTGAATGAGTATATATGGCAAATGTCAGCTTTTCTATTTGTAGTAGCAATAACCCAAAATTCTTTTCTTACTTTTTATATTCAAAAATACAAAACAAACAACGATTTTTATATTATCATGTTACTCAAAAGAAATGTCAATTAAACAGGAAACTTTATATGTTAATAATGCCTATTGAACATAGCCCCCAAAATATATCCGTCTCAGTGGATGCCGCTGAGAAGTAGTATTTGTTGTCAGATATAACATATATAGATGTAAGCATATTTTACATAAAAATTGTCTTGAGGATTGGTTACAAGCACATAATAATTGTCCCCAATGTGTCAATCTAATAGACACAAATAATTTAAAATTAGTCATAGGTAATTGTTCACCCAGAGCAAAACAGGTTGATGCCAATGTTCCAGGTACTAGCCGTCGTCCTATCACTAGAAATTTAGTCAAGACATTAGAAGCGAGTGATATTCAGTTAAACGAGGTAGAAGCCAGCATTGGTACTAACCCATCTGATGTTCCTTCGCGGTGTTTAAACCCAAGAAGAAGAGGTCGTTCTTACCGCCCTAATAATAATCCTCGTCCGGTACAATCGGTATCGGTAGATTATTCAATGAAACAGGATATGATTGAACAAACTGTTTCACGCTTGATATCGGCTTTACATGTAAACTCTAGAAATCAAGTTAATGGCTCTCAATCTATGTCTGCTCCAATTTCCACTGCAAGTCGAATATCCGTACAGTCGAGTAAAATTGCAGACGTAATGCAGAAATGGAACTTGCACTTTGATGGCTCAGCTGAAGGGTTAGGTGTAGACGAATTTATGTATAGAGTGAAGGTGCCTACGAATGAAACTTTAGAAGGAGATTTCGATGCACTATGTAAACAATTACATATTTTGGGACGACTTTTCTCTGGCATTACGACACCAATACCGCGATTACCGATCAGAGTTTGCTAGGAAAGAATAAATACGTTCTCGTAAACAGAAAGTTGGTGAATCTTATTCGGATTTTTATGATGCTGTGGTCACAATAATTGTTAAGTCTTCTATTCGTATAGATCAGGAAGAGTTGATTGAGATTATAAAAAATAATCTGCTTCCAGAAGCGCGACACAAATTGCTGTATCAGCCTGTACACACAGTAGAGAACTTAGCTATAGTGCAGAAGAATTTTTTAGACCAAAAGCACAGGCAACTCATCGTTAAGTATACGCTATAGAAGACAAAGAAGATGATGTAGATCAAACAATAGAGGTTAGTAACGAAAGTGATGTCGCTGCCATTTGTAATACTAATATAACTTGCTGGAACTGCGATGTCCAGGGACACGTCTGGGAAAATTGTTTAGCCCAGCGCCGTATATTTTGTTACGGATGTGGCGCTCTTAATGTTTATAAGCCACAATGTTCGACATGCATTCGTCGTAAGTCGGAAAACGGATTGAAGGGTGTATCCCACAACAACAGGATACCCCCAAAGAAGTAAAAGAAAGTTCAGTAACGATTTTAAAACCAACAGGAAATTATGAATTGTTACCCGTAAATAAAAAACCATTTCTCCCCTATCATGAACGACTTAGAAATTATTTAGATATTAGAACTAGAATTTTTAGTGAAATTAGTCCCCTATGCTCTAGAAATTCAATACGTTGTAAGAATTATTTTAAGAGAATGAAACAATGCAGTAAGGCATTAATTTCAGCAATATTTAAAAATAACCTTTTTGAACTTTTCTGAACACCGGTGCAAGCGTCAGTTGCATTGGGTCTACATTAGCATTAGAGAACTTTTCAAATATGGCAGAATTTAAATCAATTAAATCTCATGTGAGCACTGCAGATGGAAAAGCTCGTGAGGTTATAGGTGTACTTACAGTTAGTATGATTTAGAAAGAAATGGAAAAATGCATTCAGCTGTATATTATCCCATCTATTAGACAGAGACTGATTTTAGGTGTAGATTTCTGGAAGATTTTCGCTTTAGCTCCTAATGTGATAAGTTCGATAGAATCGCCCTACGAGAGAAATAGAAAACAGTCCTGCAATTCAAGCAACCAATTTGTACCCTTTAACTCCTGTTCAACAACAACAACTAGAAGGAGTTAAAAATTTAGTCCCTAACTGTCTTGACGGATTAGGTAGAACATCCAAGATTATCCCGTCAGTCCATCAGTTGAGAAACTGTTGTACGCCGAGATAGATCGTATGTTAGAATTAGATATTATTGAGCCTTCGTCCAGTGCCTGGAGTTCGCCAATGCGTCTGGTTATGAAACCCAACAAGGTGCGTCTTTGCTTAGATGCACGCAAGTTAAATGAGGCAACAAAGAAAGATACTTATCCTTTGCCCAGCATAGACGCCAAAGGCTAACATTATATCAAAATTGGATCTCAAGGATGCTATTCGCAAATTGAGCTAAGAATCAAGGCCATTAACCGCATTTACGGTGCCTGGCAGGCCTTTGTATCAATTCAAAGTTATGCCTTTCGGCTTTTGCAACGCGCCGTCCACCATGTGTCGATATAATCCCCCTGATCTTCGTCACTGTGTGTTTGGATATCTGGATGATGTATGCATCGTCTCAGAAACTTTTTCCTCACACCTTTCAGTTCTTGTAAGTCTGGCAGATCAATTTCGAAAAGCCAATCTAAGTCTGAACATTGAGAAAAGCCATTTTTGTGTAAATAGTGTAAACTATTTAGGATATGTAAGCGGTTGTGGAGGTATCTGCACAGATCCTGCGAACATTGAGTGTATTCTAAATTGGCTAACACCAAGGAACCTTAAACAGCTTCGTGAGTTTTTAGGAGTATGCGGTTGGTATCGCCGTTTCATCAACAACTATGCGGAGTTGACATGCCCCATAACCGATGTGTTGTCTTTTAAAAAGAAATTCGTCTGGGCAGATAATGCGCAAGAAAGCAAGTAAAAAAAAGATTATACTTAGTTCGGCGCCGGTCTTACAGAATCCAGACTTTCAGAACAAATTTTACCTTCATTGTGATGCTAGTAGTTTTGGAATAGGAGCCGTCTTGGTTCAACTATCGCCTGATAATAATGAAATGCCAATTGCATTCATGTCAAAAAAATTAGGTCGTGCACAGCAAAATTATAGTGTAACCGAACGAGTTTAGCAGTCATTTTAGTTATTGAAAAGTTTAGATGCTACTTAGAGCTGCAGGAATTTAAAGTTGTTACAGATCACTCCAGTCTTTCCGATTACAGCCGTACAAATTTTCTCATAGGAAAGAAAAACATCATATTGTTCCCGATGCATTGTCGAGAATGTGTGAGGATGAGCTCGCAGAATTGGAAATGAACCCAATTAGTGATTTGGAATCTAAAGCTTTCTTTGATTCAGAATATAAATCACTTATCGAAAAATTTACGCAGAATCAATCAAAATTCCCTGATATTAAAATTTGTCAGCACTTTATTTACATGAGAACAGAGCATTCCACTGGAGATGAAACACAGGAACAGAACTCATGGAAATTATGGGTCCCTGAACGTCTTAGAACCGATGTTCTAAAACAAGGTCATGATAGTGTAATTTCTTCGCATTATGGAATTCAAAAAACCATCGAGAAATTAATTAAACATTTTTTCTGGCCTGGTTTAACCAAAGATGTACGTGATTACATTCGAAATTGTGACACCTGTAAGGAAAGGAAGGCTCCCAATTATATTCTTCGACCGCCGATGGGCTTACAAACTCCAACTTGTAGACCTTTCCAGAGGTTATATATTGATTTGTTAGGATCGTACCCAAGAAGTAAACGTGGTCTTATCAAATTGCTCATTGTCCTAGATCATTTCAGTAAAGATCATTGGCTTTATCCAGGATTTCCTATTAAAGAATATATTTCACTGTTTTGGAGTGCCTGAAACTGTAGTTAGTTCTCAGTTCAAAGCGAATGATTTTAATAGTTTTCTGACCAAATTAGGTATAAGTCGGCCACTCTTCCTTTGAACACCCCGATAATTCTTCAAATACCAATGTATGTGCTGTTCATGTTCAACCAACTTCTCCAAATCAAGTTCAGGTTTGTGCTCCAACTACAACACGAGCTACAAGTCCAGCTGTCCCTCCAGCTCCGGCTGCCGTTGCAGCTCCACTTCAGTTGGTGTCTGCGATTTCAACTCCGGCATCTGGCTCAATTGCAGCCCATCCTGGTACTGCACCCATAACTGTGCTTCCAGCTTAGGTAACTGTTCAGGGTTCTGACCCTGCCTCGACTCCTTTGCTTACTGTTGTACCGCGTAAGCAAATTTTCGTATCTAGACTTTCAGCTGATACTACATGTGAAGCTATTGCTGCCTATATTGCCAGCAAATCTTCAAGCAATGTATCAGTATCTAAATTTAATTTCTCTAGGGAAATAGCCTCCTTCAAAATTAACGTTCCATCAGACACATTCTCACTTATTTGTGATCCAAATTTCTGGCCTCCACAAATAATTGTTCATGAGTTTATTATAAAAAAACGCACTCGTCCGGTGCCTGTCAGTCTTCAAGCTAGTGGCTCTCTTTCGCAAGCAACCATTAGTAATAATCCTCCAAAAAACTAGATCGATCTTCTGATTTACTATATATCAGTTATCAGAATGTTAGAGGTCTAGTGTCTAAGCTTAAAAATGTATTTTTACAAAGTTCTTCCTACGAGTCTCAAATTATTGCTTTTTCTGAGACATGGCTTAATCCCTCAATTTCAAATTCTGAAATTTTTTCTACAGCCTTTACATCCTACAGAAAAGATAGAATAACTCGTCGTGGTGGTGGGGTACTCATTGCAGTTAATTCTTGCCTTCGGTCCGAGTCAATTACTTTATCCGTTTCACCTCCTGATGTGGAAATAGTTGCCGTTAAGGTATCGTTTCCATCATGTTCCATTTTCATAACGTGCTCTTATATCCCTCCGTGTTCTGATATTTCTATTTATATGCAGCATTTAAGCCGTATTGAATATATATCAACACTAGTACGTGATAAAGACATGTTTGTCGTTTTAGGCGATTTCAATTTGCCTAATATCCAGTGGTCTCTCTTTAGGAAATCTAATTATCTTGTGCCTTCTGCACAACATGACTTTTTAGATTCCTTGTATGACCTTTCGTTTTTTCAAATAAACTCGATTCCTAATAATCTTGACAGAATGCTTGATCTTATTTTTGTCAACGATTGCACTTCTACCAGTGTGTCAAGATCTTGTCCTTTAGTATTTCCTGAAGACTCCTTTCATCCTACCGTAGAAGTTTCTCTATCAATTGCCACGTCGACTAAACCAATATCTAAACCTATTAGAAAAACCCGCCGTTGTTTTCGCAAGGAAATTTTTCCTTGCTTAATCAACTTCTTTCCTCAGCTGATTGGTCTACTCTATACAATTCGGTTGATATAAATTTTGCTCTAACGCACTTCTATGACACTATTAACTCACTTCTTGATATCTGCATTCCAAGTAGTGTTGTATTGCCTGTTTCATCCAAGCCTCCCTGGTTTACACTTCGACTTTCAAATTTAAAAAATATTAAAACTAAGCTATTTAAAAAATTTAAACTCTCTGGATCTAATATTGATTTTTCTAAATATTCTATTGCTAAATCTAACTTCCTTCTCCTTAACTCTCAATGCTATAATGAGTATCTTATGTGCTGCAGGAATCAGTTTAAGCGGGATCCTAAACTGTTTTATAAATTTGTAAATTCTAAGCGTAACAGCTCGTCTATGCCTCCTACATTTTTTCTGAAGAATGAGGGATCCAAGGACGACTTTACTAGTGCTAACCTTTTTGCAAATTTCTTTCAATCTACTTACACTTCTTCCATTAACAATATCGCTTACCCTTATCCTTATCCTATTTCTTCCTCTAACTCTTTATTTTCTCCTATCATTACTGATAACGATCTAGTTACAGCAATGAAAACTTTAAAATCTTCATATTCTCCTGGGCCCGACAATATCCCAAGTTGCGTACTCAGAGAATGCTGGAGCTCTCTACATCTTCCCCTACTCAAACTTTTTAACTTATCTCTTGATTCCGCTGTTTATCCATGTCTTTGGAAGGAATCATATATTATCCCAATTCACAAAAAGGGAGCTAAATCCGATATATCGAATTACAGAGGAATTGCAAAGTTGTCTGCAATCCCAAAATTATTCGAAAAAATTGTAACATCAACTTTGCAGCACCTCTGTAAGTCGATAATTTCCCCTTTTCAACATGGCTTTATTAAGAGTCGGTCTACCACGACTAATCTGCTTGAATTCACATCATTGGTGAATGATGCATTCCTAAGTAGAATGCAAACAGATATCATTTATTCTGATTTCAGTAAAGCATTTGACTCTGTAAATCATGATCTTTTAATCTTCAAGCTAGATCGAATTGGATTCGCCCCACACTTCTGACTTGGATTTCCTCTTATTTAAAAAAACAGAACCCAAAGAGTTTTGTTGAGATCCGAAATTTCTAAACCCGTATTTGTTACTTCGGGTGTGCCGCAAGGTAGTCATCTTGGTCCATTATTTTTCACATTATTTATTAATGACCTGCCTTCTATTTTGTCCCACTCACGCATCCTTATGTATGCTGATGATGTGAAACTTATTCTTTCTTACAACGATCCTTCTAAATATATTTGTCTGCAAGATGACCGTAACTCCATGCATCTTTGGTGTCAGGCTAATAAGTTGCATTTAAATATTTCTAAATGCTTGTTTATGACTTTTAGTCGAATTACTCCACACTTAGTCACGTATACGCTTGACAATGTACCCTTGCAACGTATAACGACTATGGAAGACCTTGGTGTACTTTTTGATGCCAAACTTAGTTTCATTCTGCATATCTCCTCTATAACTAACAAAGCCAAGGGTGTTCTTGGATTCATTAAACGTTGGTCCAAGGAATCCATTGAATCCATTCAGAAGCAATTCCTCGCCGTCTTCCACCGTACTCTGATAGGCTCTTACTGATTGATCTCCCTTCATTAACTAACCGTAGAACTATCCTTGGTATTATTTTTCTTCATAAATTAATTATCGGTGACATTAGCTCTCCTTTTCTATTATCTCGTCTTAACTTTCATGTTCCACGTAGACTAACAAGAAATTATTATCCCTTATTTTTATCTAATTGCACAACTGACTATGCGTTGCACAATCGATTCCGTGTACTGTGCTCCAATTACAACGAATTTTATCACGTTATCTCTTTAGAACTCTCTCTCTTACACCTAAAATCTGCTCTTCTATTCTATCTTCGGGAGAACCCCAATCATTGATTGGTTGACGTGGTTGCTGCCTTGGCAACACTGCTTCTTTTTGGTTGGTGTTTTCCTGAATTGTCCTCTTTTCTCTCTGTTTTTCTTTTTCTTTTTTATAATTTAATACATCACTAAAAAGTCCGGATACCTACCGAGAATCCGCTGAAAATCTCGAGATTCTGATTTTTCAGTACTCGATTGATTTTTGATATTTTTTTAATGTAGAAATGGATGTAGTTCTATGTCGGATATCTGCATTATAATTATTAATTATTTTCGCCACAGCAATGGCTTGGCTTGAAGCGCGATACATTGACGCATCTGCTCCATCTACTATGGATCCTCGGTTCCATCAAATTGGGGCACACGGTCACATTGTTTATTATGTATGTCCATGTGATGTGTTATCTTACTTTATTACTCTCTTTCTTTCTATCCTTTTGTCTATTATGTTCTTTTTCATTCTATTTTCAACAATCTTTATATTTATTTTTCGCCTTTTTCCTGGTCTGATTGGGTTTTTTGCCTGGGTTTTCCCCAATCCTGTGCAACAAATGTTGGACCATAAAAATTGATTGATTTTAATACCCCAGAATTCAATTTTAATCTTACTTGTAAATTTTAATTTAATTAATTTCTAGATTTTCATTTAATTTATATAATAATTATATTAATTCTTTTGTAATCCTTTAATCGACTGCAATTAGTAACGCTAAAAAGTAGCGCGAGTCAATCGTTCCTTGTTAGCGGCTGTTCGCGCTTACTTGAAAGAAGATCAGACCGAGTGGGACAAGCATATTTCGGCCATTTAATGTTCCTTGCGATCATCTTTACATCAATCATTAGGCTGCTCTCCATATAAAGCATTATTTGGATTAGATATGATCACACATGGTTCTGATTATCAATTATTAAAAGAAGTATTACTTTTAGAAGAGCCTATAATTCTATTGGATAGAACGGAGTGGTGCTCCGTAAAGATATACAAAAAAATATTAGGAATGCGTACACAAGAAATGCGACAAAATACAATTTGCGTTCCAAGCCCATTGCGTACAAGGTAGGTCAGGAATAAAGATACGTTCACGCATAAAGCTTTAATGAGCAAGCTTTAGCACCAAGCTTGAAGAACTGTTTTTTTTTTTTTTTTTTTTTTTTTTTTTTTTTTTTTTTATTATTTTTAATTTTTTTTTTTTTTTTTTTTATAATTAATATCGAAAAAAAGCGATGCATATGCATGCGACAATATATATTATAATAAATATTTTAATTATTTTAAAATAATATAAAAATAAATATTATTGGATCCCAGATGTAATCTGGATGCATCCAGCTCAAGGCTGATCTTAGGAAAGAGATTCTTAATACAGCCTATAGATTCGACAAAAAGGTATGTGGGGAATATAATATTTCCCGAAAAACAAAAAAATTTTAATTTTTATACTTATAGAAAATTTCTATATAGGGTATCTTAACCTAACCCCCCCTCCAGTTAGATGCGCAAAAGTTTGCCTTAAATCTAATTTTGGGGGCAGGTACATTTTTACGGCCACCACCATAGATCCCCACATGGACTAATTGTGCTGCTGGCCAAGACTGTATCTGCCGCCGCCGCACATCGGCGTACAGTGCCGCCCAAATAATTCATCCCTCTACATATTGAATTGTACTGCAGTTTCACCTGGAGCCCCAGCAATTAAATAAAATAACAACAAAAAAATAAAAGAAACAAAATCGAAAAACAAGAAACAAAATTAGGAACATGTGTGTACAGTGGTACAGTGTTTAAAAAAAAATGTAACAATAATTAAATACAAAAACAATAAAGAGTTAAAAGATAGGAACAAGTGTGTACAGTGGTACAGCAGAGTAGGTAAAAGAAAAATTACAGAAACATGTGTGTACAGTGGTACCACGTAACAAGAAAATTGTGAAAAATAATTAATACAAAATAAACAGAAACAGGTGTGCATAGTGGGAAAAGGCAGATAATATTTGTGAAAAAAAAATAGATAAGAAAAATTTAAAAAAACAAAAAATTAAAGAAAAGGAAACTGTTAGAAAAAATTATATATATATATATATATAACAGATCTGTATATGTTTAGATAATTATATTTTTAAAATTTTCTGAGTTAAAATTAGTATGAATTAGATTAAATTGAACAACAAAAATACACATATATAAATTGTTATGTTGTGTAGATCGGCTGCTGGCCCCCCGCTGCTGTCTCGTAGTAATTGCGAATTACGCACGGCGGCTGCTGGTCCCACGCTGCTGTCTCGTATTATAAGGTTGGTGGACAATTTCTGGTCCTCCTTTGAGTAGCCGGTTGGCCGGTGTTTAGCTCCTCGCTAACTGATGAGTTACGAAGATTATGTTGGGAAGATGACTGTCTTCCTTTCACTACTGGCCTAGGGGCTCAGTAAGTGTTCCAAGTGATAAATAAGTTAACGACGTTGGCCGGAGTTATATTCAAGTATGTATTTTGAGCGGTATTATTGCAACGAAGTGCAGCACGTTCTGCAGTCAGAATTAAAGTGACGGAACTCAGCAAAGTTGGCTGCGGTTCTGAACGCAGCATAGTGTTGCACAACAAATACCGCATCGCTAATTAAAATTGGAATCATAGCGGCCACGCAAATATGCTGTGTTTGCCGGCTATGCATGGGCATCCGGCCAGACGCTGTGTCAGCAGTTTTGGCCGGAGCGAGCTGTCGAACGAACGGTCATTGCCGTCGCTCGGTTAACTTAGTTAACTTATATATAGAAAAAAAAAATAGATAAAAATGCATAACCCTAAACCTTTCCCATATCCCACATGATAAAAATTTAATATTACAAACAGAAAACAAAAAACACACAAAACAACACAACAAGAAAAATATAAATCTCAACATGAAACAAAACAATCCGCATGATACAGGACACCGTTGGAAGGCCTTCCATCGATTGCTCTTCAGATAAATGTATGTAAGTCACACGTTTTTATTTTTCTTTATTCTTTTAACAATGAAAAATTTTATTAAACTTTTATTATCCCCTTATTCCTATACATTGAAAAAAAAAAGTTCCTTAAAATAATGCGTATCTACAAAAAGGAAAAGTAAAATTTATATTAAAAATAAATACAAAAAAAAATAATATAATACAAAAAAAAAAAAAAAAAAACGAAACAAAATGAAAAAAATATAGAGTATAGAATATGATAGACTAGTTTTTTTCTATGCACATTTTGTTTACACCCCCTGCCATAAAAATAAATCCACCTTAGTATGTTATTAATTAGAGAGGAATTTTATTTCTTTAATTTTTTCCAATTTATTTAAGTAAGAAAACAAATAAATTAAAATTAATTAAACTTGTTTATGGAAAGAAAAAAAGTTAATTGAATTTGTTGAATTAAAATTAAACTTAGACTTCGATATATTATAAATAATGGTGGTAGATTAAACAAAAAAATACAAATAATTAAAATGTTAATTATAAAGTAAAAATTTTCTGTAACTAGAAAAAAAAACAACACAAAAACAAAAATCTATTAAATTTAAAGTTAGGAAGATCACATTAAATAACTCAATGGAGTATATAATAGTGTCATTTATTATTCAATAAATATTGTTATTAGTTTGATATGATGAAATAAAAGTTTTCTTTCCTGTTGACATGGGTTCATAATAATATAAGGGTTTAGGGAATCTCTATAAAAATAATCGCATATGAGATCATGGTTGGATGGGTAAAGACCGCGACGATCGAATACTAGCTAAGATCCTCCAAATTCATTTTTGACAGTCTAGGTATATAAAGCAGCCCTCAATTTGTTAATCGAATTTTTAATAATTTTGCGTTTGTTCCAATTTTTGGATCGTTCTAGATTTTCGTTGTTATTAAGTTTAGCTTCCATGTTAGTTTCAGTAGGGACTCTATAAAAATAAAACTTTATGTGCTAAGAGTTCTACAGGACATAGCAAACCCACCCCACCCCGAAAGAGCTAGGGAATTAAAGGGTCCCGACCCCCGCTGTGACACCTTCGACTCCCGGTATTCACACTCAAAGATGGATAATCTTTGAGCAATAATCTTGTTTGCGTGAATGTTAACTAATGTCTGACTCCCAAACGTGGGGCCCGATTACATAAGGGTCTGACTCCTACACGAGGGCATTTACATTTAGTTACATTTTACTGCATCAATTTTTTTTGTTAATACTAGCGCTGGTTTGCTAAATTAGTTTTTGGCGACCAACGTGAGGAAAGGTTATAAAAGATTTTTTCGCCCAAACGTGGGGCACAGCTACATTTGGAAAGACTATTGATAGCATTAGAAACCACTAATGTTAGTAAGATACCTTTCTGAATTAGTCGTCGCACATCCCCAACTTAGGAGTAGCATTGTTTTACTTACATTGAAAATGTATGCTATGAGGGTTATGGAAAAAACATCATAGTTATGCCTTGGCTGTGTGAGATTGTTTAATTCTATGTGTCTTGGAATTTGGTATTTGGCTAAGATCGATTACCTTGCCGATATATACATATGTTAAATTATATTTAAAACATAGGATAGTTCAATCTAGACACTCAATTTACTCCACTGCTCTCCAATGTTAGTGCTCGCTAGTTTTCGATATCTATTTTATTATTTATTAGAATTTTGATCGTGAAACCTTACAATACTATTGCATAATAATCTGGAATCTTGCGTACTTAGCTGAGACTGAATACCCTGCCGATTATGCGTGCGAAAGCCTTTTCTTTTGATCATTGATTAAATTTTTGGTAGATTTAGAATTGATTTCTTATCCTTTTTAGGTATGATTAGGGGATAAATATTAGATGTATTCTATGCAAATGCAGTCTGGTTGACTCTGGAATAGATGTATCATACTGTTTTAGTGTATCGCTACCGAGCAACAGGAATGTATTTGAATGAGTATATATGGCAAATGCCAGCTTTTCTATTTGTAGTAGCAATAACCCAAAATTCTTTTCTTACTTTTTATATTCGAGTACTGTCAAAAATACAAAACAAACAACGATTTTTATATTATCATGTTACTCAAAAGAAATGTCAATTAAAGAGGAAACTTTATATGTTAATAATGCCTATTGAACATAGCCCCCAAAATATATCCGCCTCAGTGGATGCCGCTGAGAAGTAGTATTTGTTGTCAGATATTACATATATAGATGTAAGCATATTTTACATAAAAATTGTCTTGAGGATTGGTTACAAGCACATAATAATTGTCCCCAATGTGTCAATCTAATAGACACAAATAATTTAAAATTAGTCATAGGTAATTGTTCACCCAGAGCAAAACAGGTTGATGCCAATGTTCCAGGTACTAGCCGTCGTCCTATCACTAGAAATTTAGCCAAGACATTAGAAGGAGTTTCTGCTCAAGGAGAAGCTCATGACACCCTTTCAGTAGAACGAGTTAGAAGCCAGCATTGGTATGATGTTCCTTCGCGGGGTTTAAACCCAAGAAGAAGAGGTCGTTCTTACCGCCCTAATAATAATCCTCGGCTGGTACAATCGGTATCGGTAGATTATTCAATGATACAGGATATGATTGAACAAACAGTTTCACGCTTGATATCGGCTTTACATGTAAGCCCTAGAAATCCAGTTAATGGCTCTCAAGCTATGTCTGCTCCAATTTCCACTGCAAGTCGAATATCCGTACAGTCGAGTAAAATTGCAGAAGTAATGCAGAAATGGAACTTGCACTTTGATGGCTCAGCTGAAGGGTTAGGTGTAGACGAATTTATGTATCGAGTGAAGGTGCCTACGAATGAAACTTTAGAAGAAGATTTCGATGCACTATGTAAACATTTACATATTTTGGGACGACTTTTCTCTGGCATTACGACACCAATACCGCGATTACCGATCAGAGTTTGCTAGGAAAGAACAAATACGTTCTCGTAAACAGAAAGTTGGTGAATCTTATTCGGATTTTTATGATGCTGTGGTCTCAATAATTGATAAGTCTTCTATTCGTATAGATCAGGAAGAATTGATTGAGATTCTAAAAAATAATCTGCCTTATATTTTGTTACGGATGTGGCGCTCTTAATGTTTATAAGCCACAATGTTCGACGTGCATTCGTCGTAAGTCGGAAAACGGAATGAAGGGTGTATCCCACAACAACAGGATACCCCCAAAGAAGTAAAAAGTTCAGTAACGATTTTAAAACAACAGGAAATTATGAATGTTACCCGTAAATAAAAACCATTTCTCCCTATCATGAACGACTAGAAATTATTTAGATATTAGAACTAGAATTTAGAAATTAGTCCCCTATGCTCTAGAAATTCAATACGTTGTAAGAATTATTTTAAGAGAATGAAACAATGCATAAGTATTATTTATTTGCAATATTTAAAAATAACTTAACTTTTGAACTTTCTGAACACCGGTGCAAGCGTCAGTTGCATTGGGTCTACATTAGCATTAGAGAACTTTTCAAATATGGCAGAATTTAAATCAATTAAATCTCATGGAGCACTGCAGATGGAAAAGCTCGTGAGGTTATAGGTGTACTTACAGTTAGTAAGGATTTACAAAGAAATGGAAAAATGCATCCTTCCCTATTACTGATTTTAGGTGTAGATTTCTGGAAGATTTTCGCTTTAGCTCCTAATGTGATAAGTTCGATAGAATCGCCCTACGAGAGAAATAGAAAACAGTCCTGCAATTCAAGCAACCAATTTGTACCCTTTAACTCCTGTTCAACAACAACAACTAGAAGTAGTTAAAAATTTAGTCCCTAACTGTCTTGACGGATTAGGTAGAACATCCAAGATTCCCCCAGTAAAGCAACGCTTTTATCCCGTCAGTTCAGCAGTTGAGAAACTGTTGTACGCCGAGATAGATCGTATGTTAGAATTAGATATTATTGAGCCTTCGTCCAGTGCCTGGAGTTCGCCAATGCGTCTGGTTGTGAAACCCAACAAGGTGCGTCTTTGCTTAGATGCACGCAAGTTAAATGAGGCAACAAAGAAAGATACTTATCCTTTGCCCAGCATAGACGGTATTTTCTCACGAATGCCAAAGGCTAACATTATATCAAAATTGGATCTCAAGGATGCTATTCGCAAATTGAGCTAAGAATCAAGGCCATTAACCGCATTTACGGTGCCTGGCAGGCCTTTGTATCAATTCCAAGTTATGCCTTTCGGCTTTTGCAACGCGCCGTCCACCATGTGTCGATATAATCCCCCTGATCTTCGCCACTGTGTGTTTGAATATCTGGATGATGTATGCATCGTCTCAGAAACTTTTTCCTCACACCTTTCAGTTCTTGTAAGTCTGGCAGAGCAATTTCGAAAAGCCAATCTAAGTCTGAACATTGAGAAAAGCCATTTTTGTGTAAATAGTGTAAACTATTTAGGATATGTAAGCGGTTGTGGAGGTATCTGCACAGATCCTGCGAACATTGAGAATATTCTAAATTGGCCAACACCAAGGAACCTTAAACAGGTTCGTGGGTTTTTAGGAGTATGCGGTTGGTATCGCCGTTTCATCAACATGCCCCATAACCGATGTGTTGTCTGTTAAAAAGAAATTCGTCTGGGCAGATAATGCGCAAGAAGCGATGCAAAAGTTAAAGATTATACTTAGTTCGGCGCCGGTCTTACAGAATCCAGACTTTCAGAACAAATTTTACCTTCATTGTGATGCTAGTAAAATCTTGGTTAGTTAATAATGAAATGCTATTCAATTAGAGCTGCAGGAATTTTGTGAAAAGTTGTTACTTAGATCGACTCTAAACAGTCTCTTCCGATTACAGCCGTACAAATTTTCTCATAGGAAAGAAAAACATCATATTGTTCCCGATGCATTGTCGAGAATGTGTGAGGATGAGCTCGCAAATTGGAAATTAACCCAATTAGTGATTTGGAAGCTAAAGCTTTCTTTGATTGAGAATATAAATCACTTATCGTGAAATTTACGCAGAATCAATCAAAATTCCCTGATATTAAAATTTCTCAGCACTTTATTTACATGAGAACAGAACATTCCACTGGAGATGAAACACAGGAACAAAACTCATTTAAATTATGAGTTCCTGAAAGTCTTAGAACAGATGTTCTAAAATAAGGTCATGATAGTGTAATTTCTTCGCATTATGGAATTCAAAAAACCATCGAGAAATTAATTAAAAATTTTTTCTGGCCTGGTTTAGCCAAAGATGTGCGTGATTACATTCGAAATTGTGACACCTGTAAGGAAAGGAAGGCTCCCAATTATATTCTTCGACCGCCGATGGGCTTACAAACTCCAACTTGTAGACCTTTCCAGAGGTTATATATTGATTTGTTAGGACCATACCCAAGAAGTAAACGTGGTCTTGTCAAATTGCTCATTGTCCTAGATCATTTCAGTAAAGATCATTGGCTTCATCCATTAAAAATATTTCCTCGTCAGCAATTGAGATTTCCTATTAAAGAATATATTTCACTGTTTTGGAGTGCCTGAAACTGTAGTTAGTTCTCAGTTCAAAGCGAATGATTTTAAAAGTTTTCTGACCGAATTAGGTATAAGACATGTATATACAGCTTTATACTCCCCTCAAAGTAACGCTGTAGCGCGAATCGTTCATTTTATCAATTAAAGAAGATCAGACCGAGTGGGACAAGCATATTTCGGCCATTTAATGTTCCTTGCGAAAATCTTTACATCACTCATTAGGCTGCTCTCCACATAAAGCATTATTTGGATTAGATATGACACACATGGTTCTGATTATCAATTATTAAAAGTATCACTTTTAGAAAGCCCATATTCTATGGATAGAACGGAGTGGTACTCCGTAAAGATAGGTCAGGAAGTTTTTAGACGAAACTTTACTCTCGCAGAACTTTAATGCAAAATTAGCACCACAGTTTGAAGGTTTGAAGTGTCGGGTAGCAAGAAAACTTGGCAACTGTTTTTATGTTTTAGAGAACTTACAGGGCCGAGAACTTGGAACTTACCATGCGAAAGATATTCAAGTTTAATTTCCCGATAATCTTCCTTCTATCGAATCAGAATTATCGGGTGGTGTAATGGTTGCAGAATCACACATAAGAAATACATAAGTATTTACAGCGCAAGCCGTTTGCGACAAACTTGTCGCCTGCGCTGTAATTGTTGAGAGCTTTATTCTGAGCTTAATGCAGAAAACAGATAGACAACGCAATGCAATAAAGATGCGTTCACGCATAAAGCTTATGAGCGAGCTTGCGCTAGCTGCAGCTTAATTGAATATCGAGAGCAAAGTGATGCATATGCATGCGACAAATCGTCGCTATAATTAGAAAAAGCTTTTTGTGGTATATAAGCTTGTAAAGCTACTGAAAAGTTCTTTTCCATTACACATTTCAAAAGACGGCGGAGCTGCTGCACCGTGGGCTGACGGTCTGTCACCACGTTAAATAATAAAATTACTTAAAAATAGTAAAAGTGTGTTAAAATATTAATAATATTATTAATATTAGTGCTAAAATATAAAAAAAACATACAATTCAAAATATTTTAATTATTTTAAAATAATATAAAAATAAATATTATTTTGCGCCCACGTGCAATGGATCCCAGATCTAATCTGGATGCATCCAGCTCAAGGCTGATCTTAGGAAAGAGATTCTTAATACAGCCTATTGATTCGACAAAAAGGTATGTGGGGAATATAATATTTCCCGAAAACAAAAAAATTGTAATTTTTATACTTATTGAAAATTTCTATATAGGGTATTTTAACCTAACCCCCCTCCAGTTAGATGCGCAAAAGTTTGCCTTAAATCTAATTTTGAGGGCAGGTACATTTTTAGGTACATTGTGCTGCTGGCCAAGACTGTATCTGCCGCCGCCGCACATCGGCGTACAGTGCCGCCCAAATAATTCATCCCTCTACATATTGAATTGTACTGCAGTTTCACCTGGAGCCCTAGCAATTAAATAAAATAACAACAAAAAAATAAAAGAAAAAAAATCGAAAAACAAGAAACAAAATTAGGAACATGTGTGTACAGTGGTACAGTGTTTAAAAAAAAATGTAACAATAATTAAATACAAAAACAATAAGGAGTTAAAAGATAGGAACAAGTGTGTACAGTACAGTAGGTAAAAGAAAATTTACAGAAACATGTGTATACAGTGGTACCACGTACAAGAAAATTGTGATAAAAATAAATAATTAATACAAAATAAACAGAAACAGGTGTGCATAGTGTGAAAAGGCAGATAATATTTGTGAAAAAAAATAGATAAGCAAAATAAGAATAAAAAAAAAAAGTTAAAGAAAAGGTACACTGTTAGAAATATTATATATATATATATATAACAGATCTGTATCTGTTTAGATAATTATATTTTTAAAATTTTCTGAGTTAAAATTAGTATGAATTAAAAGGTTTGCTTTTTTTGGTTTTTATTTTATTGGAACGTGATTTATGCGACTCGACTCGCTTCAGCAGCAATGGAATAAACAATTTTCAACTAAAAGGAGACCAGAGAGTTACAGGGCCAAAAGTTTTAGCACTGAGCTGAAAAAAAAATTATTTTTCAAATGCATCTTCTAGATACAACCACAGGTACAACCTTTGGGATGGAGTATATTCTTTTCCGGTTCAACAGCTGATTCCAGGACTCCTTTTATCACTTTTATCACTCAAAGAAGAGCTTGGCGCCGTTTACAAGAGCCTTGGAAATATTTATAGAATGATTGAATCCAGAATCCAGTATGACGCATAACGACAGACTTCTGGCCAAGTCTTTGGCTTCATCGAACTCCACATTTTCACCCACATTCAGTCGGCCACTTAAATCTTCTACCTTTGTCTCCAAATCATCTCAGCATCGGTTAAGGCTCGTATTAGACGCATTAAGCTTACGCTTTTGCAAATCCTTACAAATCTCCTTATATGAGACGCATGAGGCGAATGAGCATCCTTCGGATACATACGAAGTGACAAGGACTCAACGGCTTCTCAATACAACTATCTCCAATTTCGTGAGTACCTATCCTTATTTTGTTGTCGCCGGCGATGGCTACTCCATCGTCAACAGTTTTTGCCTTGGCATCGAGTTCCGTAAACTTACTTACTATTGTTAAACAAAGAAGTTGAAGAGTACAAAGAGTACTGTTTTATCCAGCCGGTTTGAGTGAATGTTGTCTTGTTTTCAGTTGGACTAAGAGTATTGATTTAATTTAATTGTTTGCAAAGTGTTTTTTGTTCATATTTGCTTTGCCATTCGGTGCTCTGCGCTGCTCTGCTCAACCTCTGAAACCGGTCCCTAGACACGTATTCCAATCAATCTGAGCAGACCATTCCTCTGTTCCAGTTCCCCAGCTACCGATCCGAACGCTTCGCTCTTCAGCAGCAAGTTAATGAATGTGGAGAGCAGCGGAGAGAGTGACTAGGTGTGTGGGGAGAGTACTTGGGTTTTTCGGGCCCTGTTAACATGTCATGGCCATAAACAGTTATTTAAGCTTTTATTGGTTACTCTCTTTTTTGCGCCCTGACATTTCACGTTTTATTTGTCAAACAGGAGGCCAAAAGACTGACGACCGACGACTGATGACTGACGGCCATAAACGTTCAGCTGCCCTAGCAACCAAAGCAAACCAACTAACCAAGCTGCTCGCCCAGTTATTTGACGTGCGCCACAAGGTAGGGCGATGGGAGATGGGGCTGCCTTCTGGGGTCCTGCTGCTGGAAAGGAGCTCTCGTTTCTCACATTTTGGGACGCAGTTTTATTTATTCGCTCATTTCGTGTGCAAAAATATTTGGTGATAACGAGCCGGCGACCCAAAGCGGCTTGTCATGTTTAAACTACATTTATTTGCTGCTTCCACGGCAACAATAAAATATTTTTTACTCTCGCCCCCTCTCTTTCTCTCTGTAGTGTATATATATATTGCTACATGTAATTTTTTGTGGGTTAGCTAGCCGAAAAAAAAGAAATGTCCACAAAAAGTCGGCGGTATCGGCATTTAATTTACATTGCAAAGTTTCGTTTCGTTTTGCGAGAATATAATAAAATGCAGAGAACTGAAACTGAAACTGGAAATGAAAATGGAACTGGAACTGGGTTAAGCAAAAGTGGATAGCAAAATAATAGCGAAGGCTGCGACAAAACAAGAAGGCCAGAAGGCCAAAGGACAACGCAAAAATCGATAAGATAAAAAGCTAACAAAGAAAAAAATCGGTCCAAGCCAACATGAAGAGGAAAAAAAGAAAATAACAAACAGTATAAGTTCTGCAGGTCCTTAACCAGGATACTATTTCAGCACATGCAGCACGCAGCACCAAGGATTCCATTCCTCAAATATGATTCTCTCTGCTTTCAGCTAGCGAAATTTTCAACCTTTTTATTCAGCTTATTTTTAATGTGTAACCAAAGCTATTCGGCTGGAAAAAGCCGATTTCTGGAATGCGCTCGCTGAGCCTACTTTTCGCAGCTTCTGCAAGTTTTTGTGTTTCTTTTTATTTGGCCAAAAGGATCAAAACAACTTGCAGCCTCAGTTGCAGTAATATTCACAGTTTGGGCCACAATTGTTGTTGTTGTTGTTGTTGTGAGTTGGTGGTCAAGTCGACTGTCCTGCCTTGCCTTGCAGCAGAGTGTAAGTTCTTCAATTCTGAAGGCAATTGGCTGCCAGCCAGCGAGTATTTGGTGTGAAATAATATCAGAAAAAAATTCACTTCATAAAAAAGGGGCAAGAAAGGAGCTGCAGCCAGTGAAATTGAAAGGCAAGCTGACGCCTACAAGAACTTGCCGCATAAATTGCATTGAAGGCGAAATTGAAAAACAAATAAACTGTGGCCGTGTCCAGTGATCATAATTAATGATAGGTGTGATTTAAGCCAAGGCAGGAAACCTTTCTTGGTCCTGCGTATTACTTTTCTTTTTCTCACCAAACACCATAAATCTCAATATATATAACTCAAGTGGACGTTATAATCTAAACTTTGACATTTGATGGAAGGAGAACACACATAGGAAAAACAAAAAATAAATAGCCCCAGCAGCCATCGTTTGTCATGTTGCACGTTAGCAAGCAGCCGAAGGAGCGTATAGTCCAAAGAGCCAAAGGCTTGACCGCCGAAGTCAAATTGATTACTTAAAATATTTCTAGCGGCTGCCGTTGGCTTTTGCTCTTCCAGCTTCTCCGCTCTTCTCTGTGTTTTCTTTTTGTTGCGCGGAAATGACATTTGACATTTGGCAGTGCATTAAAACCATAATTTCCCATTACTCGTGACTCGTGACTCGACCAAGAGCATAAAAAAAAAACCTTTTTTTTGTTTTGCTTTGGACCAACCACTGCAAACATTAATAAGCCAATTGATATTTTGTTAACCCACCAAAAGAAAGGGGAATGGGCATCAGTTCGTCATATTGGGACGCGCCCCTGGGTGCCCACACATGCGTGTCCTGGTCCTGGTCCTGGTCGTTTCTGGAGCATCCTGGCGTGTGCTGGAACGCATTTATCCCGGCAGGCGTTGAGGCTAATTGCAATTTATGTACGCAATAAAACATTTGCCCAACTGAACTGGCCCGTTCCGTCAAGGACGCCACCAACGGCTGTCATTCGTTATGGCTTGTGGTTATAAATTTATGAAAAAAAATTGCAATTAACTGGGGATTGGGCAGCAATGGGCCAACCACTGGCCAAGGGCAAAGGCATGCGGTACCCGACAGTCCTGTGGCTTTATTAATAATTGGGGACCCCCTTCGAATGCTCAAGTCAATTGAGTTCAATGCGAGCTGTGCAAATAATCATAAAAATTGATGTTCATTTTATTTGACTGCAGTTTTAACCGTTGATTAAGTTAACTGCAATTTCATTTGACTGTACGAGTGTGTGTGTGTATTCAATCAGGACATTTTTACAGCATTAAATCAATATATCGCATGAAAAATACATTAGAGTAATGTAAAATAGAACTGCTGCAGTCGTCATGCTTAAAGTACTAAAAGTAATCTGACCGAGTTACCAATTCCGAAAGTATTCAACCAGCCAGCGAACAGGTGGGTCAAATCAGCAGTGGGCTGCTTTTTTTTGCTGGCACAAAATCGAATTAGAAATACTCTTTTTAGAGCTATAAAAAATGCCTTCCAGTTCCAATTTAAGAGCAGCTCTTAATAACAAATTCAAGTTTTTATAACACATTTTTTAATCTATTCTATTTTTAGCCGTTATACCGAGAAAAAATGAGTTTTTCCTGAGTTTTTTTGTATGGAGAAAAGGGGACTTAAATAAATCAATTACTAAATATATTTGCCAGCAAAAAAGTACAAAACAATGTTGGCTATAAATAACGTTTAAAAAATTTGCTTATAATCTATATTAATATGGCTTTTAATTTATTAAAAAAAAAACTTTGCTAATGGAAATAAATACGATTAAATCGGGGCTATCAAGTTTCAATTTATTGTATTTTTTTTATAAATTTATTTTTTTTAAAAAAGGGGGGTTTAGCCCTGAAACAAGATAAAAATAGTCACTAAATAATGTATAAGTAATGCAAATAATTAAGTTGAGTCGCCTTTAAATTTGTATTGTTTAATGCTTCTTTTTAGCTTGTTTTACAATAAACCAATGAATAAATAGATATTTGTTGTTTGTTTCATTGCAGCACTCTTAAGCTGTTTTAATCTATTCTTCATTGACTAGCTCAAGTATCCTCTTGGGAAACTATACAGAAAAAGGCTAGAAATTTTAGCTGCAGCGGCTTAAAAGACAGCGGGTTGCCGTGTTCACGTTTCGCCTGCTGGCTGCCTGCCTGCTGCTGCTGCTACTGCTGCATTTGAAGTGATTGCCGTGCACAATTCCGGCTAAAAGCTTTCACTGGTCAATTGCCGATGAAAACAAATGCGCAGTCGATGGCTTTGAGGAGCCGTCGAAACACGTCTATCTGCCCCCGCCACGCCCTACACCCGACACCCTGTACCCTGCACCAAATCGCCTGCCACAGAGGGCGGACTGGTTGCCTAGCCGCCTTCACTCTTTAAAAGTTGCGCTACAGTTTTGTATCCTTTTTGTATACCCTAACCAAGGGTAGGTTTGTTTTAGGGACATGCCTAGACTCTAAAGTAAAGTTTAAATATTCCCGTTTCTCTTTAGTCGTGGGAGTATCCTGACTAAATTGCCTGGAACTCGCCTTTAATTCTATTTCAGTAGAACCCTTAATATATTTGGCAGTGTATTTGAGTATTCGGTATACCAAAAGGTTGCCTGTTTATTTGATTTTGTTGCTGTTGCTGTTACTTTGGTGCGCTAAGTAACTTGACCAAAAGCCGTGCTATTAGCAGCAACTAAACACCAACAGAATAAAGGTGCAGAGTAGAGGAAGAGAAGGAGAGAAAGGTCGAAAAAGATAGAGAGTAAAAGAGGTCGAAAGAGAGAGTGGAAAGAGCACAAAGCACTTAACGCTGCCCTGTCAGGACTGAGCTAATTGAAAACTACTTGCCAGCTCAGTATGGCTTGAAAACTACATAGAAAACTGGCAGCAAAGCGGCTAAGAAAGCCGCACATTACTCATACGCAATGTAGGCTGCAGGCATACACAAAGCCACTGCTGCTGCTCCTGCTGCTGCTGCTTTGTTGCTACTGTTGCTGTTGCTGTTGTTGCTTCTGATGCTACAATTGTGGCTTGTTTGTTAGATACTACACTCTGCTCTGCTCTGCCCGGCTTGGCTCGACTGTATTCAGTTTTGTTCAGTTTTGTTGCGTATGTGTTCGGTTTTATACTCTTGTTTCTGTGGCCTAGGCATGTCTAAGCATTTTGCTTTTTTCTCCATTAATGCCAACGCAGGGCTCAGTGTGTTTGTATGAATACATTTGGTTTTAAGCTGTCGCACAGTAGTTGCTTGCCCTCTGTACGTGATGCCACACATCAAGATGATGCCTTTTGCATCAAGTTGGCAACTTACTTGCTTCCGGCTTATTTTCAGTGGTACATTGAACTCGGCATTGTCTGTGCTCGCACTGCCAATCATATTTGGCTAAGGAGCTCATTTCATACTATTACATTGAGAAAAATATCCACTAAAAAAGAGTCGAAATTTGACTAATAAAAAAAAAAAAGGGGGGGGGGGGGGGAAAAGGGTTTTAAAAATTTTTTTTTTTTATTTTTTTTTTTTTTTGGGGAAGGGGGGGGAAAGAATTAAAAAATGCCCTCAAAGTACAACCTTTTTCGCACACTTTTCCGGCTTACAGCTGCCACGATTTAGAATTAATAAAGGCAACGCGCTGTGATTTTCTTATGCGCCTTTTATTTCTTTTTTTTTTGTTTTTGTTATTCTATAATTTATTTTTATTTGTATTTTGCATTGTTTTTATGCGCTGCCAAGTTGCAAGTTGTGTGTGTCGCCTGTGCCTGCAGTTGACTGTTCTTTTACCTGCAATTTCCACTGGCAGCAGCAGCTCCAGCTACTCCTACTCCTATTTGGCATTGTTTCAGGCACATATAAATGTGTTGCATACATTTCAGCGCTAGATTTATGCACCCAAGAATTCCGGGCATATGCGTTGCGTTGCCGCTGCCTTTCTACCTTAACTTTTATGCAAAGTGCAGCTGTGTGTGTGTATGTGTGTGTGTAGATTTTATGTACATAAAGCTTTGCTTGTTGTTGTTTTTATGCGGCATTTGTGTCAAGTACACGACGCAGATTAAAGGGCATAAGACTGGAAGATTGCATAAAGCAAACGCAAATACACAGCACAGGACAGCACACACAAGAGACACTCAGCGAGGAAGAGACGGAGAGAGAGAGAGTAGAGGCAGAAGACTGTAGGAAGGAGCTACAAGATAAATGGGCAAGGAAAGCTGCGCAAATCGAAAGGAATCGCAATTTAATGGCATAACATATGCCACTGTGCCAATCTCGGAGTCTCTCTGTGCCTCTCGTTCCACCTGCAGCCAGCTCTGCACCTGAGTGAAGTGCCTCAAACGGGGCATGCTATTTGATACCCTGTAAAGGGGTTTACTCAACAAGCAGCTAAATGAAGCTGAATTTTCTTTTTTTTCTATAGACCCCAAAGGATATACTTGACTAGACTGTCTCTTTCTCCCTCTCTCTCGGTTTTCCTAGCAGAATCCAAACGAAGCCGAAGTCTTTTTAATTTGACTACAAATCTATTCAGATGACGATGATGTGGCAACGCTGTGTTCTACTTGACTCGCATATTGTTGCATGCAGTGAGGCGTTTTTGCTTTCCTTTGAGCGCGCAGCATGTTGCACCTTCTCAACGGATGTGGCAAGGACGAGCAAGGACTGGCTGTGTGTGTTTGTGTGCCCAGCATGTAAAAACGTTTATATGAAATATATATATGTATATATTATAAAGATAGCTAAACTAAAAAAAGCAAGATTTTCCAGATGAAAGATTTGCAGTGGCATCAAGACCAAAAATAGATTGATTCAAGTGAGTACTTGGCTTAAGAGAATTCAAGCTAAAATCAAAACGGAATCAAATCCAATTTCTCTCAATTCTTTTTGTACAGTGTATGCGTTTGCATATGTGAGCCAAGTTGGGAGGAAGAGAAAGATAAAAGTGAAGTTCGCTCAAGTACTTTCCATGTGACCTAACTAACTAATGTAACCAACTCTTTGTTCACCGCTTTGCCTCACTTCTGCCCTCAGCAGGCCGTCTCTCTCTCTCTTTGTCTTCATCTTTTGAAAATATGCCATTTATCACGGCGACTTTAGTGGAATACAGCGAAACGCAGTCACAGTCATAGTCACAGTCATCGTGGTTGCAGTCGCATTCTTGGCATTGTCTCCAGAGAGACAGGGAAAGAGAGGGACACAGTTCATAATTAAATTCAAATACTTGTACAATTTTTTACAATACATAGATAAAAAAAAGGATCTCTTTTGCTTTCGATATCTCTTTTATATCTCTATTCTTTTGTCTCTGTCTGTGGCTGCCACCTGCTGTTTGTATGCCTCGCGCAGCAGGCGTTTAAAATTAATAATGCCGAGCGGGCTTCTAACGCTCCAAAAATTTCTATGCATGAGCTCTATGGATATTTCTTTGCTTGATTAGTTGCCTGTCTAAAAGCACATGTGACAGCAGCATTTTCTGCTTAAAAATGCCTTAAAATACAGCATTAAAGGATGGTAATAAAGGCTGTAATTTTTACTTTAAAGAATACTTGAGCAGCCATTTATCGCATTTTTAAAGCAACTTTGAAGTCAAGCAAGGACTTGCAAGGTTTGTTTTTTTCTTCGCGACTTTCAGGCGCAAGTCACTCATAGTTTTTAATTAAAAAACTTGTTCGTGCAATTATTTTAACGTGTAGAACACACACACACAATGACACTTTGCCATTGAATCGCAATAATAATTTTATTTCTTATTTTTATTTTTTATTGCACATTCCTCAATTGGCACCTGAGCGCAAGTTTTCCTTTGCAATACCTTTGTATGCTGTTTTCTTTTTCAAATTAATTTTTTAAGCGAATAAGTTACAATATTGCGTATAAGCAGCGCTGGCTATGACTAGTCAAAGCAAAATAATTGAATTAATTGTGAATTCCCTGGAATTCCCTGGAAATTTTAAACTGAAATGGATTCAAAATTGAGTGTCAAAGAGAGAGGAGATCATATTTTATAAAACTGCCCCCTTTTCAAATAATTTCCAGGGTAACTTGTAGTCTGATACTTTTAGTTTTAGATATTTTTTTGTCACATTTGCATGCCGACTGCGGAATGACAAACGAACGTAGTGAATCGAGTGAAACTGAATCATCTGATTCAATGATTAAACACGGCTATGTGGACCGGGCGGGGATCGGATCATCATAGCGTCAAGCTGTTGAAGCATGACATTTTCCATGCCTAATGAAGTGTAAAGGTTTATCGTTTGAGGAAAAGGCAGGCCAAGGAATTCCCTCCTGTTGTTGCTGTTGGTGTTGGGCGAGTTGCCTTCTTGTTGTTATCGTAGCTCGATATTTTCTCTGTTTTATTATTATTGTTTTGAGCTGCGTATTATTTAGCTTTTGCTTTCATTTTATTTCTTTGGCCTACATGATGCCTGGGTTTTGTTACGCTTCCAGAGTTTATTATTATTTGTTTTCCTTTCCTTTTTTTCCTGTTTTTTTTCTCCTCCTTTCTCTTAGCTGCTTTCTAATTTTAGACATCATTGATTTTCGTGATTTATTAAATGTTCCCAAAACAAAGCATAACATTTATTGGCCCCAGCTCGAAATGTTACTTAAATTTCAAATATAATTTATTATATTATAAATCACAATCAAGTCTATACAGCACTTATTTATTGTTACAATGTAATTGTAATTAACGTAATAATATGATACCCTCTCCTCGAAATAGTAGCAGCAAAAATGTATATCTATATGAGAAATCTATTAAGGGGTATCTATTCTTCGAGCATTCTAGACTGCCACTTTCCTGCTTGGAAATATTTAATTATAAATTTGACCATTAAAAATATGTTAACCCTGGCAAAGGGTATTGTAGCTTTGTCATCTAATTTGTAACACATTGAAAGAGGTTGCTACGACTGGGAAGAGCATATAATAATCAATAAAAACCTTCAGAAAAGTCGATCCGTAAGTCTGTCTGCCCGTCTGTCCATCTATATGCAAACCAGTCTCTCAGCTAAATGAATTTGGTAGGGTCTTTTCAGGAATCGACTGGATGACAACAATCCATCAAAATAAACAACAGCTCCGCAAGGGTATTGAGTAGTCGGTGCGCCGTAGATACCCTTTCCTTGGTAGTTTTTACTGCGCATGTTTATTAATTCTAAATTTACACATTTTCCATTGACTCGCAGTTCGTGTCAAGGTAATGAGCTGTTTATATAAAAGATACAAGGAATGTGTGGGTAAAACATAAACAAAGCCAGTTTATATACTCGCATTATTATATATTTTATATTTATGTTAACACGATGTTTATTGTTCCAAATGTAATGCAACACAAAATGCTTTGTTCAGGAGTTTTGTGCAAACAATATTATGTTTATTTAGCAATATTTGATTGTAAATTTGTGTAATTTTACTATGCGGAGAAGGATAAGAAATGAGTTAATTTAATCTAAATTTAAATCTCTATTTTAGAAATATATTTGCATAGGATTTGCTTTTATTTACTTGGCAAAGATACGCACTAATCTCTGGTAGTGGTTTGGGAAGCAGAGCTTCGATGCTAAAGCCTTGTCCTTCATTAGAGAGCAGTTTCTATCAGATTTCTAGCAGTTCCAAGCGGGTTTCAAATCATTGTCCAATGCGGATTGCTTTCGTATTCTTCATTCGTGTACTACACAAACTGTGTATTCTAGAGTCCCTAATTGAATTCCAAGCAATTTCATTTTCACTTGTTCTTCCTGTGAGCCAGCGTCGTCGTCGTCGTTGTTGTCCTTGTTGCTCCTGTGTGTGTGTAATTCTTGGGGCAATATCAGCAGCCATCAGTGAATGTTGTTGCATTGAGAAAGGTTGCAAGTAGGAAATCAAAATGTGCATATGAAAGTAATTTCCACACTTAATAGGATACGTTAACTGTGACGATACGTTTTATGATATCCTTTTGCCGCCTCCGTTTCGCCGTAATGCCCTGGAGTCAAATACATTATGCACACTGAACAGAGATAGACTGTGAAGAGAGAGGAAGACGCAAAGGCAGAGAGCTAGAGTGAACAATAGAATACAAATACAATAGCAGGTAACCTGACAGGTTGCCTTAAACTGAGACTCAAATTTAAAACCAACCAAGTTGACTGTTTCCGTTGCAGCTTCCGTTCTGGGGCCTGCGAGTGGGCGTGCATTAGGCGTGGCATTGGCTAGCAAACTGAGCAAATGTGCTTCATATGTGCGCTGTCAAATTTGAAAATTATTCAAGTTGCCATGAAAAGAGCATGAAATACCACAAAATCGAGACGCATTTTCAGGTGTAAGAAATAGATAGTTACTTTCAAGCAAATACTATACAGATAAGTGGCCTCCTGCAAACGTGTCCCAATGAAACGTGGCATCCACTCAGACAATTCCAGTAGCCCAACTGAAACAAGCCAACTGTGGCGCTGCTTTATCTCAATGCCAGTCAATCGACTGCAGCCAAATTCCTCGCGTCGCTGCAGCTGCCGCGCTGCGTATGCGTCATTGATTTACCATCAGCCCCCGCTCTATCCCGCTGCTCTACCTTTCCCTCTCCTACTCCACTCGAGTCTCCTGCATCTGGCTATGACACAACTCCAAAACTAAACCAAAGCCAGACCCAATATAAAACTGGTGAATACCAGTATGGGTCAGCGATGCTAGCAATTTTATTTGAGCTCATGCAATTTTACTTGCCATTGTCATGTATCTGACTACAATAACGCAAAAAGAGAAAAAAATGTAAAAATAAAAATAAAAAAAGGAGCTTGCTTCGAACGCTTTGATTGACCATTGACATTGCTCTTCAGCGTTGCAAGGCAGCCTGGCCAGGCAGCAGCCCTCTTTGGCTCTGCACCACGTGACGTATGAGTAATGAGCAGGACGTGCTCAGTTGACAACCCAAAGACACGTCTTAAACAATGTAATACAGCGAGGGCAGTTTTATGATTAAGATAGTGCACAGCATCTTTTCTACCTATTTCATTTATTTATTAGCCAGAAAAACTAACCTAATCGCACAATGTTTATCCAGCTCAGTTTTTTTGGCAACAATTTCTCCGTCTATTCATTATTTAATTCCATTTTTTTTCTCACAGTTTTATACACAGAAATGGACTAAATATTAAGTTCTTCCAGAGCTGTTGCAACCCTCTCTCTGCCTCTGGAAAACTGCAGTCATTTGTTGATGCTAATCTGTGTGCATTGGCACTTGTATAATAATAGCAGGAAAAGAAAAGGAAAAGGATCTACTCAAACTGCTAACTGGAAAGGGCGTCAAGAATTAAAATAAATTAGATAAAGTAAGCGGGAACAACAGGAGCAAGCACCAGGAATAGTCAAGCTGGGAACCCTCTTAGTTATTGCCGCAACCACATGAAAAATGAAGCTGGCTTTAAGCGTGCCCCGGAGACAAGAGAGAAGATCTGCTACTCCTCCTCCTCTCTGTATTCGAATTCCTCCAGTTTCCCCTTCACAGAGAAGAGGTGTTCGCAGATTTACATGCAGCCACGCCCAGACAACTACGCGACCCTTCTGGCGAATGAAAGCACGTGTGTTTACTTCATGTAATAAGCAGGAGACTTTGGGACTTGTTTTTCGACAAAAGCAACAAGAAGCAGCTACTGTGCTCGACTATGGGCAGACCCTGTAACCAGTGCAAAACTGTTGGCCTTAACTCTGAGAGTCTCTGAGAAACAAAGGCTCACTCATTCGCATAGAATTAGATTGGCTCCTGATCATTTTTGCCATTTACGTATACTTGCACTAGCTGCATATACTCTTCATACTACTTTTAATGGGTATAACAACGCGAATACGAACACAACTACAACTCAAAGTGGCAAACAAAGAATCAGGCAAGGCGCTGAAAAGTATGCTATGCCAAATCAGACCCCTGAATTTGAGACTTAAGCAAATTATATTTGGAAGTGCCGCTGCTGCTACTGCTGCTGCTGGTAATGGTGGTAATGTGGCAACTGAAATTTCCATTTGCCATACAACTAAATATGAGTTGAGTCCTACTAACACACAACACTTGCCACAACTGAATAGATTTTTTTTTTATTATTTATTTATTATTAAATCGGTTAATTGCAGTCGATTAAAGAATTACAAAAGATAAAAACAATTATTATATAAATTAAATTAAAATTTAGAAAATTAATTAAATTAAAATTTATAACTAAGATATTACATTTAAGCCTTTTGGGGTTTTTTTTTTTTTTTATGGTCCAACATTTGTTGCATTGGGAAAAACCCAGGCAAAAAAAACCAATCAGACCAGGAAAGAAGGGTAAAAAGCAATATAAAGATCGTGAAAATATAATGATTTTCATTCTAGGCTAGAATAGAAAAACTGATAGAAAGTAAGAGAGTAATAAAGTAAGATAAGCACAATTCAGGAAAACACCAACCAAAAAAGAAGCACTGTTGCCAAGGCAGCAACCACGTCACCCATCAATGATTGGGGTTTTCCCGAAGATAGAATAGAAGAGCAGATTTTAGGTGTAAGAGAGAGAGTTCTAAAGAGATAACGTGATAAAATTCGTTGTAATTGGAGCACAGTACACGGAATCGATTGTGCAACGCTTACTCAGTTGTGCAATTAGATAAAAATAAGGGATAATAATTTCTTGTTAGTCTACGAGGAACATGAAAGTTAAGACGAATAATAGAAACAATGTCACCGATAATTAATTTATGAAGAAAAATAATACTAAGGATAGTTCTACGGTTAGTTAATGAAGGAGATCAATGAGTAAGAGCCTATCAGAGTACGGTGGAAGGCGGCAATCGGGATCCCAGTTTAAGCCACGAAGGGCAAAGAGGAGGAATTGCTTCTGAATGGATTCAATAGGAACTTGATGGATTCCATATTGAGGACTCCAAACACATGAACAATATTCTAGTATGGGGCGAACTAGAGAAGTAAAAAGGAGTTTGGTAACAAAGGGGTCATTAAACTCCTTGGACCAACGTTTAATGAATCTAAGAACACCCTTGGCTTTGTTAGTTATAGAGGAGATATGCAGAATGAAACTAAGTTTGGCATCAAAAAGTACACCAAGGTCTTCCACAGTCGTTATACGTTGCAAGGATACATTGTCAAGCGTACACGTGACTAAGTGTGGAGTAATTCGACTAAAAATCATAAAAAAGCATTTAGAAATATTTAAATGCAACTTATTAGCCTGACACCAAAGATGCATGGAGTTACAGTCATCTTGCAGACAAATATATTTAGAAGGATCGTTGTAAGAAAGAATAAGTTTCACATCATCAGCATACATAAGGATTCGTGAGTAGGACAAAATAGATGGTAGGTCATTAATAAATAATGAACTCTTTGGGTCCTGTTTTTTAAATAAGAGGAAATCCAAGTCAGAAGTGTGGGGGGAATCCAATTCGATCTAGCTTGAAGATTAAAAGATCATGATTTACAGAGTCAAATGCTTTACTGAAATCAGAATAAATGATATCTGTTTGCATTCTACTTAGGAATGCATCATTCACCAATGATGTGAATTCAAGCAGATTAGTCGTGGTAGACCGACTCTTAATACAGCCATGTTGAAAAGGGGAAATTATCGACTTACAGAGGTGCTGCAAAGTTGATGTTACAATTTTTTCGAATAATTTTGGGATTGCATAGAACTTTGGAATTCCTCTGTAACTCGATATATCGGATTTAGCTCCCTTTTTGTGAATTGGGATAATATATGATTCCTTCCAAAGACATGGAAAAACAGCGGAATCAAGAGATAAGTTAAAAAGTTTGAGTAGGGGAAGATGCAAAGAGCTCCAGCATTCTCTGAGTACGCAACTTTGGATATTATCGGGCCCTGGAAAATATGAAGATTTTAGTTTTCATTGTTGAATCTAGATCGTTATCAGTAATGATAGGAGCAAATAAAGAGTTAGAGGAAGAAATAGGATAAGGATAAAGTTAAGCGATATTGTTAATGGAAGAAGTGTAAGTAGATTAAAAGAAATTTGCAAAAAGGTTAGCACTAGTTAAGTCAGTAAAGGGGCCCTCATTCTTCAGGAAAAATGTAGGAGGCATAGACGAGCTTAGAAGTTACAAATTTATAAAACAGTTTAGGATCCCGCTCAAACTGATTCCTGCAGCGAATAAGATACTCATCAATTAAATACACTTGAAATAATGGTAAACAGTCTATCATTTAATACACAGACCGACAGACCGATAGACCGACAATTACTTTGTGTTGGCATCAATCGACGACGTGCACAGACCAAAAAGATCTAACCAATTTCTTAGTGTAAGACAACGGCAATTGCCTGCTTTTCATTTTAATTAGTTTCACTTGCCACTATCAGCATCCGCACCCGCATTCGCATCTGCATCCGCATCCGCAAACATATACATGTATAATTTAATGTAGGCCGGCTTATGCAAATTTCGCAGGCTAAAAAAATACTTGTATATATGAGAAGAAAGCACACGGCAATCGGGAAATAATAATGCTTGCAACGCTTTAAGGATTTGTACTTGTACTTTCTTGCGCTTGTTTCCAGCGCCTGTCTTCCTGTCAAATCCAACCTAAATATAAATATAACACCGAGCGAGTCCTTAAATAAAAATACCTCTTCGTAATTGCGTCAGCAGCACGCAAAAAATAAAATGAGAAAATAACTGGTGGGAATTACAGAGTAATCGCTATGTTCGCATTGATATCCATTGCAGTGCCAAATCCAATTAATTTATATTTATTAATTGCAGCTGTTCAAGCGACTAGTAAACGAATCAATAAATATACGCCAAAAAATTACGTATACGCACAGGAAAGGGACATACAATGTAAGGGTGCTCTAGCTCTATAATAAATATGATTTTTCGGGCAGTTTAAGCAACTCTCAAGTATTATGCCATATGCCTAATGGAGCAGTAAAATACCTGATTTATGTATTAAAAATTGAATTTTCTATTTTTCAGTTTGATTTCTTACAGAGCATAGTTAATATGGCCAATAAATACGAAAGAGTAGAAAGAGCAGCAACAAAGCAACAATTTACACGCTGCATTTGCCCGCAATTTGTAGTGTCAAATATTTTGAGTGTGTTTTTTTATATTCTTATTTATTTCTCTTAGGTTTAAATTTAAATTTAAAATTTACAAATTTACTATACCTTATTGTAATTCTAAGACAGGAATCTATTGTGACTGTGTGTATGGGTGTGTATGTTAAATATGTGTGTGTGTTAGACTAGGCAAGTCTTGAACTTTGGCTCGGCTCTTGTTGCATATGTTTTATATATCTGTAAATTCGCATCACGTTCAGGAAAATGGGAAAACGATAGCTTGGCAAAAAGGAAAAAAATGAGCTTTAAAAATAGCGTCACCCACACCCACCAAAAAGTGGGCAAAACAAAAAAAAAGAAGGCAGAGCCAACTGGTTAGCATCAACTTAAGCTGAAGCTGAGGCAACTTTAGCAGGTAGAGCTATAAGAAAATAGCTCAGAGACAGAGAGCAACTAGTCTGGAGCAGAGGAGAAGTGGAAGAGCAGAAGAGTAGCTTAGAGTAATGAATATTTAATATGTAGCGTGTAGCAGAGTTCTGAGCTCCACTCATTTGCTGTAACCTCAAGGACCCTAACCGAGTCTTCTTCCTGTGCACTTGTTTTAAAAGTGGAGCGAACGAAAATTGGTTTTAAATTGATTTACCATAAGCGCCTTTCTCTTCTTTTTTGTCAGCTTTCTTTTTTTGCTTAATAAAAGCCAAACACAAAGCTCAAAAGAGGAGACAGACAAACCGCAGCCCGAAGTCTGTGCAGCTCCCCCCCTCGCTTATATATATATATATAGATATTACATCTTCCGTTCTACCCATTAAGCTTCCATTTAACTCTGTGTTAGCAGCTTCACCTCTCTTTCCCTGCGTCTCTTGCTGTAATCTGTATGCACATAAGCAAATTAGAACAAATCGTTTTGGCAGTTGACTTCATGTTAACACATTTTGCTGCCACTTCAAAATTGAAGCGCGCAAAAGGCGAAGGCAAAAGGAAAGCAAAACGAAAGCAAAGGCAGCGCCACAAAGTATGCAACAATTTATATGCAGGATACTACATGTTTATTACAACAGCGTGTGAAGTGCACCTGCAAAACGTGTCGCTGCTTTATTGCAGCCACTACGACAACGGTCGGCAGCCAGCGATTAGAAGACAACAACAACAACAATGAACAGCGACAACGTTGACAAAGACAGCGCTGGGAAGCAACAATAAATGGGAAAAAATATGCGCACACACAAAGAAAATTGTACTCATACACTTCGGTATAGTTCGGCTCTTTCCTCCTCCTTGTTTCCATCTCTTCTACCCATTAAAAAGGCACAGGAAAAGTGTAGTCAATTTACGAAACGAAGCAACAAATTAAAATACTAAAATCAATTTACAGAAAATACTAAATACTGCACTAAAGAGCATCAAGAGCGGCTTCAGCTGATGAGTCCTTTTTCATACAAAAATATCGTTTGATATAATTCAAAATTGATGCAAAATTTGTTAGGTTTTATAGAGCCTTTAAATGGCTCCTGAAATTTAAAATCCATTTATTTAATTTTGATGCCCATTAGGAAAATTTCGGAGCTAATTAATTATAAATGAGCGGCTTGCGTGCATCTGCCTTTTATAACGAATTACTTTTATAACCACAGCAATGGCAGCAAAGGCAGCAACAGCAGCATTTGAACTATTCACTGCCTGTGCTTGCCAAAAATTACAGTGGAAAAAAGAGCTAAATAGCTATGCTAATCCCGCTAGCCGCAGCGACTAACAGATCCAGTTAAACGAAGAAAAAAAAACCTCATTTAATTTGAATTTGATTTGATTTGGATTCCGATTTGATTTCATTCCCTTTTTTCTCTACCCACAACCGATTGGGCCCGCAGCGGCGGAGTGAAAGAGCGTGTCGATCATTGATCGCTGAGGCCGTTGAGCAAAGCAAATCACAGTTGATCAGTTATTATTAATAAATCAACTAATTGCAGTCGATTAAAGGATTACAAAAGAATAAATATAATTATTATATAAATTAAATTAAAATCTAGAAATTAATTAAATTAAAATTTACAAGTAAGATTAAAATTGAATTCTGGGGTATTAAAATCAATCAATTTTTATGGTCCAACATTTGTTGCACAGGATTGGGGAAAACCCAGGCAAAAACCCAATCAGACCAGGAAAAAAGGCGAAAAAAGAAATATAAAGATTGTTGAAAATAGAATGAAAAAAAGAACATAATAGTCAAAAGGATAGAAAGAAAGAGAGTAATAAAGTAAGATAACACATCACATGGACATACATAATAAACAATGTGACCGTGTGCCCCAATTTGATGGAACCGAGGATCCATAGTAGATGGAGCAGATGCGTCAATGTATCGCGCTTCAAGCCAAGCCATTGCTGTGGCGAAAATAATTAATAATTATAATGCAGATATCCGACATAGAACTACATCCATTTCTACATTAAAAAAATATCAAAAATCAATCGAGTATTGAAAAATCAGAATCTCGAGATTTTGAGCGGATTCTCGGTAGGTATCCGGACTTTTTAGTGATGTATTAAATTATAATAAAGAAAAATAAAAACAGAGAGAAAAGAGGACAATTCAGGAAAACACCAACCAAAAAGAAGCAGTGTTGCCAAGGCAGCAACCACGTCAACCAATCAATGATTGGGGTTCTCCCGAAGATAGAATAGAAGAGCAGATTTTAGGTGTAAGAGAGAGAGTTCTAAAGAGATAACGTGATAAAATTCGTTGTAATTGGAGCACAGTACACGGAATCGATTGTGCAACGCTTACTCAGTTGTGCAATTAGATAAAAATAAGGGATAATAATTTCTTGTTAGTCTACGAGGAACATGAAAGTTAAGACGAGATAATAGAAAAGGAGAGCTAATGTCACCGATAATTAATTTATGAAGAAAAATAATACTAAGGATAGTTCTACGGTTAGTTAATGAAGGGAGATCAATGAGTAAGAGCCTATCAGAGTACGGTGGAAGACGGCGATCGGGATCCCAGTTTAAGCCACGAAGGGCAAAGAGGAGGAATTGCTTCTGAATGGATTCAATACGAACTTGATGGATTCCATATTGAGGACTCCAAACACATGAACAATATTCTAGTATGTGACGAACTAGAGAAGTATAAAGGATTTTGGTAACAAAGGGATCATTAAACTCCTTGGACCAACGTTTAATGAATCCAAGAACACCCTTGGCTTTGTTAGTTATAGAGGAGATATGCAGAATGAAACTAAGTTTGGCATCAAAAAGTACACCAAGGTCTTCCACAGTCGTTATACGTTGCAAGGGTACATTGTCAAGCGTATACGTGACTAAGTGTGGAGTAATTCGACTAAAAGTCATAAACAAGCATTTAGAAATATTTAAATGCAACTTATTAGCCTGACACCAAAGATGCATGGAGTTACAGTCATCTTGCAGACAAATATATTTAGAAGGATCGTTGTAAGAAAGAATAAGTTTCACATCATCAGCATACATAAGGATGCGTGAGTGGGACAAAATAGAAGGCAGGTCATTAATAAATAATGTGAAAAATAATGGACCAAGATGACTACCTTGCGGCACACCCGAAGTAACAAATACGGGTTTAGAAATTTCGGATCTCAACAGAACTCTTTGGGTTCTGTTTTTTAAATAAGAGGAAATCCAAGTCAGAAGTGTGGGGGGGAATTCAATTCGATCTAGCTTGAAGATTAAAAGATCATGATTTACAGAGTCAAATGCTTTACTGAAATCAGTATAAATGACATCTGTTTGCATTCTACTTAGGAATGCATCATTCACCAATGATGTGAATTCAAGCAGATTAGTCGTGGTAGACCGACTCTTAATAAAGCCATGTTGAAAAGGGGAAATTATCGACTTACAGAGGTGCTGCAAAGTTGATGTTACAATTTTTTCGAATAATTTTGGGATTGCAGACAACTTTGCAATTCCTCTGTAATTCGATATATCGGATTTAGCTCCCTTTTTGTGAATTGGGATAATATATGATTCCTTCCAAAGACATGGAAAAACAGCGGAATCAAGAGATAAGTTAAACTTTTTAGTAGGGGAAGATGTAGAGAGCTCCAGCATTCTCTGAGTACGCAACTTTGGATATTGTCGGGCCCAGGAGAATATGAAGATTTTAAAGTTTTCATTGCTGTAACTAGATCGTTATCAGTAATGATAGGAGAAAATAAAGAGTTAGAGGAAGAAATAGGATAAGGATAAGGGTAAGCGATATTGTTAATGGAAGAAGTGTAAGTAGATTGAAAGAAATTTGCAAAAAGGTTAGCACTAGTAAAGTCGTCCTTGGATCCCTCATTTTTCAGAAAAAATGTAGGAGGCATAGACGAGCTGTTACGCTTAGAATTTACAAATTTATAAAACAGTTTAGGATCCCGCTCAAACGGATTCCTGCAGCGCATAAGATACTCATTATAGCATTGAGAATTAAGGAGAAGGAAGTTAGATTTAGCAATAGAATATTTAGAAAAATCAATATTAGATCCAGAGAGTTTAAATTTTTTAAATAGTTTAGTTTTAATATTTTTTTAAATTTGAAAGTCGACGTGTAAACCAGGGAGGCTTGGATGAAACAGGCAATACAACACTACTTGGAATGCAGATATCAAGAAGTGAGTTAATAGTGTCATAGAAGTGGGTTAGAGCAAAATTTATATCAACCGAATTGTATAGAGTAGACCAATCAGCTGAGGAAAGAAGTTGATTAAGCAAGGAAAAATTTCCCTTGCGAAAACAACGGCGGGTTTTACTAATAGGTTTAGATATTGGTTTAGTCGACGTGGCAATTGATAGAGAAACTTCTACGGTAGGATGAAAGGAGTCTTCAGGAAATACTAAAGGACAAGATCTTGACACACTGGTAGAAGTGCAATCGTTGACAAAAATAAGATCAAGCATTCTGTCAAGATTATTAGGAATCGAGTTTATTTGAAAAAACGAAAGGTCATACAAGGAATCTAAAAAGTCATGTTGTGCAGAAGGCACAAGATAATTAGATTTCCTAAAGAGAGACCACTGGATATTAGGCAAATTGAAATCGCCTAAAACGACAAACATGTCTTTATCACGTACTAGTGTTGATATATATTCAATACGGCTTAAATGCTGCATATAAATAGAAATATCAGAACACGGAGGGATATAAGAGCACGTTATGAAAATGGAACATGATGGAAACGATACCTTAACGGCAACTATTTCCACATCAGGAGGTGAAACGGATAAAGTAATTGACTCGGACCGAAGGCAAGAATTAACTGCAATGAGTACCCCACCACCACGACGAGTTATTCTATCTTTTCTGTAGGATGTAAAGGCTGTAGAAAAAATTTCAGAATTTGAAATTGAGGAATTAAGCCATGTCTCAGAAAAAGCAATAATTTGAGACTCGTAGGAAGAACTTTGTAAAAATACATTTTTAAGCTTAGACACTAGACCTCTAACATTCTGATAACTGATATATAGTAAATCAGAAGATCGATCTAGTTTTTTGGAGGATTATTACTAATGGTTGCTTGCGAAAGAGAACCACTAGCTTGAAGACTGACAGGCACCGGACGAGTGCGTTTTTTTATAATAAACTCATGAACAATTATTTGTGGAGGCCAGAAATTTGGATCACAAATAAGTGAGAATGTGTCTGATGGAACGTTAATTTTGAAGGAGGCTATTTCCCTAGGTTCAGAGAAATTAAATTTAGATACTGATACATTGCTTGAAGATTTGCTGGCAATATAGGCAGCAATAGCTTCACATGTAGTATCAGCTGAAAGTCTAGATACGAAAATTTGCTTACGCGGTGCAACAACAGTAAGCAAAGGAGTCGGGGCAGGGTCAGAACCCTGAACAGTTACCGAAGCTGGAAGTACAGTTATGGGTGCAGTACCAGGATGGGCTGCAATTGAGCCAGTTACCGGAGATGAAATCGCAGACATCAACTGAAGTGGAGCTGCAACGGCAGCCGGAGCTGGAGGGACAGCTGGACTTGTAGCTCGTGTTGTAGTTGGAACACAAGCCTGAACTTGATTTGGAGAAGTTGGTTGAACATGAACAGCACATACATTGGTATTTGAAGAATTATCGGAGTGTTCAAAGGAAGGAGTGGCCGACTGACGGTGAAGGCGAGGGCGAGAAAAATTCGAACCGGAGATAATTCTAAACGGCGAGGAGTTGATAAATTTTCTGAAGGGGGAATAGCTATTGCAGAGGAAGATGGAAGAGGAACATTTAAAAATTGATCCTCTAACCGACGGATAGGTGGGGATTCGAAATTAAACTCACTAAGCATCTCAATGCTCGAGTGAAAATCACTCGACAAAAGCTTGGACGTTTTATGCAACTTAAGAAATTGACCTCTCACAGAATTATACATTTTGGAGAAATTCAATTGCAAGTCATTGCACCTCGGACAAGACCATTTCAGGCCTCCACAGCCTTTCTTGGAATTGTCTTTTTCCAACTTGTCAATATCTCGCCCAGTTAGAACTGCACATTTGCCATGCATCATGTTGTCACACAACCAGCAGTTAACAAACCTTGGTTGGTCACCATCACGCGCTGGGCCATAAGTGCAGTTCAACTTGCAGCAAGACATTTTATTAGTATACAAATTTAGTAAGAAGAAAAAAAAAGATGCTAAAAGTTTCCTACTGGGTATTATTATGATTAGTATGAAGAGCGCGCAAATTGAGAGCGAAAAGAAATAGCTGTTAGTTGCAATAAATAACACAAACAATGCTTGAGCAATGCGAAGAGCAACAACAAAAATTTGAGCGGGCGAGCGGCGACACAAACGGACGAAAAACTATTATTGATAAAAATTGCACAGCTGATGACTATGTGTACAACAATGTGATACTGGCTTACCAAAAGGTTTATTTCCAAGTTATATTTAAAAGAAAAAATCTCACAATATAATACAAAACGAATTTTATTACGGAGCACCAAAAAAACTCGACTGTTCACTTAGATAG